>VYZP01037832.1:0-64561 GCA_013400635.1 Hypocryptadius cinnamomeus | reverse complement strand
CCCACCCACCCTGCAGCTGTCTGCACTCTGTCTGCTGGGCTGCACCAGCCCTGGCCGTGCTGCGCTCCCAGGACAGCAGCAGCTGTGTGCAGCATTTACAGATCAGCCCCAGCTCCCACCACACTGTGCTGCTCTCTGCTATCAGGCATGGCTACAACACGCCACGCTAGCCTTCTACATATTGAGCTTGACTTTTCTTGAGGAATTTTAAATAGATGGAATTTAGGTCACTCATGCTGCAATACACTTTGAATAAATAACAGACTTCATAATCTGGCCATCTCCACATTCCAAGTACTTTCCTCCTCCTGATGAACTGAACTACCTGGGTTTGGGAAGCCTTTTAGGAAGCTCATTACAACTTCTAGAAAGACATATTATTTTTTCAGGACTCATTCAGGTCAAAGCTATCAGGCTCTTGTTAGTATCTTCTCACTATTTCATCTCCAGGGAGGTAAAGGGAGAAGGCCTTGAAAGCTGAACTCAATAATCAAGTAGCATTTGTGGCATCTCATGCCACATTGTGGAATTTTGGACACATTCTAATCAGATCAAAATACAGTTATGGCCTCGGAGCATGTTAGGCCCATATGAGATTTAAAACTGTTTTGAATATCAATATTTTGCATGAATTTCATACCACATAATCTTCATAGTTACGACTTTTCATTCACTGTTTTTGACTAAACCAGCGCTTAAAATGGCAAACCAATAGCTGTGGGGAACTGTGCTTCTGATTCTCCTGCCAAATGTGAGAGCTGTACAGACTGGGCTTTGGGCAGTGGTTTTACATTTGCCTCATGCTGATCTGAGTGCAGGCTGCTGTCACAAGAGCCAGTTTTACATTCTCCTCTTCATCAGCAGGAATAGCAATGCAACCATGAGATAAATCAGGGAGATGATCTGGGTGAAAATTAATTTCCCTCCCTTTCCTTCTGTCCCAAATGTTTAGTTTTCACCTGTGCACGTGCCTCCAGTGTGGTTTGCTTGACAGTTACGTACATGAGCACCAGTTCTGACACAAAGGCAGGAACTAACACGAGGGCAGGTTTTCCTCAGTCGCAGTAGCAGAGTCTCTCATCTGATGAAAGCATCACTGTTGCCATGACCCAAGCTCCACAGGAGCTGATCCAGAGACTGTGCTGGTGTCTGCAACCGATGACTTACAAGAGATGAGGAAGAGGACCTGCTTTAGACTAGGAAATTTTGCCAATGTTCTTAAGTATCTCAATAGAACAGCTAGACTCTTCAGAGTAATCCTGTTTCTTTCTTGTGGAGAAGATACCATGCATACCTTCCTAGCTGTGGAGAGAAGCTGCCTCACCAGCTACATAAAAATGTCCATTTTATCTCATTGAAAGCTCACAAAATATGAGGCGAGATGTGAAACATTAACTCTTCTCAAACCCCGAGCGGGTCTAATCCAGAGTATATAAGAAACTGCTCTGCAAGAGGCCCTGTTAAAAGTAAAGAAAGTTGGTTTTGATAACACTTCTTTCCAGTAATGTAGACTGATAAGATGGAGAAAGCAAATTCAAAATCATAATGGAGATTAGCCATCTCCACTGAATAAGCTGTTTGTCTCATGTTGCTTGTGTCAAGCAAACCCTCTTGTAGTTTCAGTTCTTTCTGGATATCCTGCTAACTGCTGTGAAGAAGGCTGTTCAGACATTATTCCAACTGTTGCTGCCATCTGTAAATATTTGTACATATTAGCAGAGCTCTGAATGTGCAAATTTCTGACAACCAAAATAAATCAAGCTATTTAAATAAAAAGACTTAAAAGCCAACTGTAACAGCTGAAGAAAACACAAACTCTCACCCTCTCCCAGCAGAGGCTTTTAAGGAAAATGTGCTCGTTTCTGCAAATGGGCTTGTCATTAATGTAGTGAAGTTTTCCACTCCAGCACAGAAAAAGCATGCAAATAAGTTTTAAAAACACTAAGTTGTCAGTGGGCACCTCCAGGACTTGGGAGAAAGGTCTTAGAAGACCAGCAGCATGTGGAAGGAAAACAAGGATCCAAAGGAAGGGGCTATCACAGCTAACAAGAAAGATAGGAGCTCAGATCCTGCTGAAAGAGGGATGCTGCTCCTCCTCTGCCCCCTCAGAATCACCTCAAAAGAGTCAGAAAATAGTAATCTGTGATGATGACTGATGACATCATTCTGACAAGGATTTCGTCAGCTGCTAGTCACAGGCATCTTAGGAAATGGATCTCTGTCTGCACCACAGGTCTGAAATAATGTTAAAGATACTGAAAAAAAATTTCAAAGGACAAGGCATCATATTTTAAAACGTGAAGGTTGAAGGAGAAGTAAAACACCAGGCCAGTTGCTTTTTACCTCTCTTGGCCACAGGAGTTATATATCTTTATTGCCCAGAGAGGCACCTTCAGCTTGAGAACACTAAAGAGAGCAAGTTTACAAAGGACTTGTAATCCATTTGCTCATATACCTGTTCTTTCCAAACACAGTGGCTCACAGCCTCCTCATCTGCTGTATTACAGCAGGAAATTCTGTTTTCTTTTAATGTCATAGAACTTCTCTGGACTGATTTTGGACTCCAGTTTTCACACAATAAATGCATTTCTCAGAAGCAGATCTTCAGGATTTGCCTTCAATATTTTTGGTGTTTTGTTTTGGAGGTTTTTTTTTTGTTTGGTGGGGTTTTTTGTTTGTTTGCTGGGGGGTTTTTGTTTGGTTGTAGGTATGGTTTTTTTTGTTATTGTGTGCTTGTGGGTTTTGGGGGTCTTTTTGTGTTTTTTAAAAGGATTACATTGTGTTCCAGTTCATACAAGGAGGATGTTATAGATTACAAAAACTCCTGAACTGTGCTGCACAGTTTAAGCACGTTCTACTGCATGTTATTTCTGCACATTGCAGGTGACTAGGACAGATGTGATGTATTACCTGGCTCAGTGCCCACTGAAGTTAGCTGTTGGAACATTTCTACTGACTTTAGAGAGCTTTGCACTAGGCTATTAAAAGAGACTTCCAATGAGAAAAGAGTTGCACTCTGTCTGTTCTTACTAGCATTACCAATGTCAGACTAAGAACCCTTTAACCTTTTGGACATCTTGGTGCAGCCAAGGGGTGCAAAAAATACACAGTCCCACAGAGCATAGCCCTGCTTTCAGAACTTGATTCTGCTTCTGCAAATAAACTTGCTTCCCCTTAAAACAAAGGAGAAAAAGCATCCTTCTTTTTTCTCAATTTTTTGTGTGGTCTGACAGTCTCACACCGACAAACACTCTTTCCCAAGAAACAATTTTTTTTCCCAAAAATCAATTTAACCAAACAGCAGATTCCCCAAGACAGCTGCCTTGCATGCACAACAGTCTATCCCTACTAAATGGCACGTTAGTCCAGGGCAGCTGTGGCACTTCTGACTCCTCTGTTTAAAATTCTCTGTAGCCTTTGTGGGTACACAGCCTCCATGCTCAGCATGCATTCATGTTGTGTTTATAAAAAAGGTTTCAGTTAACATCCCAGACATATAACATGTCCATAAATAAAGATAAAATAAAACCTCACAGGAGAACACTGATTAAAGAAGGGAACAGTAACAAGCAACAGGAACCAACTTTTCAAGTTCCTTAGGGAACTGAGAGCATTCAGCAACCATCAGATTCAAGCCATTGATAAGTCTCTTTTCCTGCTCACTTCAAATTAAACTTCTAGCATAATCAATATCCAGAACATACACATCAGATCCACAGGATCATTTACACAATGCTCACACTTTCCTGCCAACTCCCTATCTTTGCATCTCTTGCACACAACTCCTCGCTGTCAGTTGCACTCCTGAGAGCAGGCAGGATTAAGCTGCCTCGTTAAAAGCCATTCCCAAGGCACCCTGCAATGCAGTGCTGACAGAGCGCCTTCATGTATGAGGGAAATGTGCTGTGGTAAGAGAGAAAGAGAAGGAATGGCAGGCTAGAAGGTGACTAAATAACTTGTGCATTTCCAGGCCTCATTTCAGTTAGAATATTTTTGCTCCTCTGAGATACTGTAGGGTTATATTTTACACATTTTTTCTTTTCAAAGTTTTTCAAAATTCTGGGATACAACTGGAGGCGCCCCTGCAGTATTCTGGCACAGATCCCACAGAATAAAGAACTGCAAAATGGACATATTCACCTTGACACACACCCTCCAAGAGATTTTGCAGAGAGGGGAGAAGATAGCCTGTGCAGGGTGCTCAGGGCTAACGTGTCTAACATGCTCTTGGAGTAGAACATTCCCAAAGAGAGCATGGGAAGACAGCACCAGATACTCCTTCCCACTTACCCGGGGAACTCCAGCTCCAGCACCTCTGCTGACCTCTAGAGAGGCAGGACTTTACAAGGGGTGTCCCAAGACACTTAAATTTTATAACTTAAAACTCAAGTTAACTATATAGAAAAATTTGTAATCACAAATTATTATAATTGCCTTTCAACCATAGTATAAATTGTATACAAGTATACATTGTACAAATTCCACAGAGAGATTCCTGAGAAGACTGCAACAGCTGATTGATCAGTGGTTTAAGACACATGTCCCAGGAGGCTCTGTCCTGGCAAGCAGGCTGCACCATCCTGTGCTGGCCTTGTCTTCCAAATCACAGAACTGTTGTTTCCCTCAGACTTCAAAAATTATTTATTCTATCCTGAAAACCTGATTTATTGTATTCAGTAAAAAATTATTTTGTTTTTGAGATTCATAAGGGCTGTATGTTTTCTTTGGGGTAATATATATACCACAGAATTTTTTCTTGTTTTTCCTAAAGTATCATCACCTTTATTTCATCTTTCTTAATCTAATTCTGTTTCTGAAGGAAACCTAAAATGTGAAATTTGGGTCTGCACTCCATTGGATCTGTTGTTTGTGCATTCTCCTTCAGTTTTTCCGTCTACAACACTTATTTTAGCACTCAGCATTTCAAGGAAGCCAGGAAAGATTATAGTTCCTGGTATCTGGAAAAATGTCTTCAGACAAACCTTGGTAGTCTGCTCAGTCTCAGCTTTTTCTCCATTGGCAACCACATCCAAGGGTGCACCCTTCAGTGTCACCCAGATGGTGCATCACGCACCAGACCAAGGGATTTGAAAATTGCTTGCTTCTTTTTGCAGACCAAAAATTCGTTCCTCCCAAGGAAATACCCAGGTAGATTCTTTTGCAACCAAGTGCTTATATACAAAGTATTTTAGTTTTAATAAGTTTTTTCATAGAGCAAAGAGACAGCTGTCCCTGCCCTCCACACTGGTGCAGCACGGCTGGTCTGCGAGTTTTCTTATGTGAAGTAATCATCTAATAAAGGTCAGAAATGTAGTAATAACTAAAATATGTACACTAACTAATATAATCTTTCCTAAGCACTTAAGAACTCCTGTTGTCTGCTGATGTATTTGATATGTTTCTGCTAATGGTAGCTTATCTCAGCAGAAAGTGCCCATGGTGTCTTCAGCATTGAATAAGGCTGACCTTTGTGAACCACACACAGGCAGAAAAACACATATTTAAAGATAAGTATCTTTTTTTAGAAAAGCATCACCTAAATATTAATTAGTCCTCATAAACACAAAGCCAACCATTGCAAAAAAAAGAAAACTTTCACAAAAGACTGTGGGAGGAGATGACAACAACATTCACATACCTACAAGACACCATAAAACTACATTTGATGTAAATAAAATAGCTAAATAAATTTAATAGCCCTGCATTTCAAAGAAACAGACACCAGAAGCCTCTGGCCAGGATATAGGCTGATAGATGGCAAGACTTAGACTATTTGCATGTGAGCTTGGCTTCAGCAGCTCCCTCAGAGATGGAGCTCTCCCAGGCAGCCAGAGCAGTGTGGGGCTGCAGCTGTGGGAGTCCAGCCCCAGCCTGGCCAGCAGTACCTGGAGCTGGGCTGGACTCAGGCACTGCACTCTCTGGAAGGCAGGCTTGGATGTCTGAGCAAGGAAACAGCATTGCACTCATTTCCAGTGCTTGAGGAAAGAGGACATTGGGTACTAGTGTGTGTGTGTGTGTAACAGGTTGCATTTCAGCCAAGGACACACACACTCCTGCCAGCATGTCCTAACAGAGCAAGCGCTGACTGGCCTTCTGGGCAGAGACAAGAGTGAACTAGAGGAGTCCTGGCACCCTTCTTCTCCCCAGTGAGGGGCATTCATGAACAACATTATCCTCATCAATTCTTGTTTTTGCCAGAAGCAGGAAAAAAACCCTAGGCGCTTAAATCAACAGAGCACATCAAGTGTAGAGGCTAATAAAGCCCTTTATTGCAGACTGAAGTCAGACTTAAGTCCAAGTGGTTAATGAGCTTTGGTCAGCTATTTGTTTTTCTCTCAAATTTGTTCCTGACTGCTTCATTTGTGGTGAGGTATTTGTGTCTTTTTATTACTTCTATTATTTATATGAGACATAAACCAAACACACTTTCCATCCTAACTGGCAAAACAGTCCAGTGGTCTGTTTCTCTTACACAGAAACAGCCTGGAGGCATGACAGCTATCTTGCCTCTCCTCATGTTAGTCCTTAAACAGGCAAGACTTTCTCCAAGGCCAACTGTCCTGATCCATCATCGCAGGCTATCAGCAAGCTCATACCACCACAGTGACATGATGAAATACCAGTTCCTGGCTAACTTGTGCTTCTTCCCAGCATTGCTAATGGTTCAACACCCTCAGAAACACCAGAGGTTAAGGACAGCCAACAATCTGCCAATCAATTGTTGTACAAGGCATTATTCACTCAAGTAGGATATAAATCAGCAAAGACACAAAATAGTGGTTGACATAAACAGAATTCATATTGTGTGCTAGCCTGGAGCTTTTTGGTGGACAGAAACCCCTCAGAGCAGAAATGGCACCCAGCTTCACTTTTTTGTTCTATAATGGGGGTATGAAATGACAGGCTGATTAATAGATTGTTTGAACTCCATGGTGGCAACTATTGTAATTTTATCAGTACTCTTCAGTTTTGTCTTGGGGACCTGCTCAATAAATCCCTCAGATTTGAATGAAAAGAGTAAGTTGTTTGTAGATGTCCTTGCAGCTTTGGTTAATCCTGTAGTAACTGCTATTCAGATCAGAGACCATAAATCCATACCAAATTTAAGACAGCCAAAATGAATAACAGTAACTTCTCTTTCTTAACATACATGGGTTTCAGAACCCACTAGAGAAGCAGGGGCAGTACCTAGAGAGCTTGCTCTGTCTGAGCCTCTGCTGCAAACCCTGCACCACAAAGCTTCTGCAAGCCTGAGTACATGATATCCAGCTCAATCAAGAGGTTTTTAACAGATGTGATCAGAAGGCCTGAATCATAGCATTAACTGAATACCACAGCCAACAGGGCATGGGGATAAAAAGCAAGGGGGTGTTGTGGGAAGAAAATAAAACTAAAGAAAACAAGAGAAGAACCTAAAATTTAAAAAAAGACAAAAAAGACAACAGAAAGGTCAAGAGAAAAATGCATATGAATGCATGGGGAAATAAGCCTAATTAAGAGCAGGAATGCTTGAGGAAACCAGTTAGGGAGAAACAAATGAGAAGCAATTGGTGCCATGTTATTAATGACATGACAAGTGCTCACATGTTCAAACAAAAGAACCTTCCCCAGTTACCTGGGGTAATTAATTTCCACAGGTCTTGCCACTAGTTTTGGCTAATTCACCAGAACAGAAAATACCAACTCTTCCCAGGAGCTGCAGCAGAGTGCATTTTGAATGTCCCTAAGCCGCCTTTCCTTAGTCATTAAAATAGAATTCTTTCAGTTTTCAATCCAAAACCAGGCAGGGAGGATACAGAGGCTGGGAAATGCACAGACTATGGCAACCTCTTAGATGCCCAAGTGCTCACAACAAAGGAGATGGGTAGAGTACTGTAAAATATACTTAAGGATCCTCAGACCTGCGATCCACTTTATTTTCCAGAGCAGAGTAAATCTGATCACCAGTGGGGAGGCTGTGAAGGTTCAGGTACTGCTACTTTAGACAGAGCTGTGCTGCAACACACCTGTGCTTTCACCAAACACACCACCAGCCCCAGGCGAAGAGTGTTAAACTACCAAATAATAATACTGATAGCACGATAAATCAGTGTGGGGCACCATTGCTGAACACAGTGTACTCTTTCACATCAGAATTTGTATCAGTTGTTATCTCAGAAATACTACAAGAAGAAGTTGCTCTAATGACCTTCTATACCTTAATTGATCTTAGCTGTTTCATCCAAGGCCAGGTAGGGTTACCTGCTTCTCCTTGAGTTAACAGTGGCTGAACTGTTGAATACACCCTGATCATATCTATGTTAGCACAGAAGAGAACTAAAAAACTTAGTACACAGCCTTGATTTTTATAAACAAACATGCATAAAAATCTTGCAAATTCCAATTCGATTATACAATGCAAACCCTACAATATAAATTACAAAACAGACCCCTGAGAACAGGTTCAACAGCTTCAGAATCAATATTCCACAGAGTGCTAATTGTGGCAACAAACTGTGTTGAAATTCATGTGTCCTTGTTGGGTTTCCAGCTTTCATTTTGGGATGTAAACAGTCATGCTCAAACTCATGTTCGAGTTCTCTCTTTCCCTAGAGAAAAGAATACGTAGAGATTTCCAAAGCTTTGTGAATTCCTTTGGCACCTCTTAGTTGAGGCCTCCCCTTGCCAAAGAATGAATATTTTACCTTGTGACATATCTCAAAAATGTGACACAATGTACTAGACATTTGGTCAGCATTACATTTGTTAGCATGTTTCCATGAGCTTGACAGTGCTTTGGTCCCCAGCTGAGTGGCTTGAGTTAGTAACGATTTATTCAAGGCTACATTTAAAATGAAGATGCTGAACACAGAACAACAGTCCTGAAATATCACACTTTTTCAACCTTCTGAAACTGTGAACTTGAAGAAAGGACATTCCAAACTGTCCCACCAGAGAGGCCATTTTTTTCGAGAAGAGCACAAACTGTGACTATGACAGGGAGGCTCTGGGGAAGGCTCTCTCAGGAAGTAGCTACAGCAAGCCTCAGTACAGACAGTATAGAAGCTGTCTGCCAAGCAGACCAGGCCTGGAGAAAAGGCATTTCTTCTCTTCTCTTTGTAATGTACTTTTTCTGAGGAACATGATGTAACGAGGGTGGATGATCACCACCCAGTCTGCTCATTACTTTGAAAGAATAGCTCCAACTGCTGTGGGATGAAAAAGGGCTGCCAGAGCAGGAGGTTGGCTGTACAAGGATTTCACCCATGGCCTCTAGGTCATGCCTGGTGGCCACAAGTTGAGGTTCAGCCCATTCCTAGGGTTAGGAGGGAGACACAACTCCAAGCGGGGACAGAATGCGGAAGGGTAACCAAAACAATAGATCAGCCACACAAAATTAATAAATACTGAAGTGTCTGTCTGGGCCATAACCGGGCATTATTATATACTGATTAGAGGGAAGGGTAGGCTGTGCAAACATTATATCCCTGGCAGCTCATGCCTCTGGGCCATAACTGGGGGGTCATGGGCTCAGGCCAGGAACAACAATTCAGGTTCTGATTTGGGTCAGCATTTACTGAGGCTTCGTCTCTCTGTTAACCCTAAACCCAAGTATAACACCAGGTGTGGGCAGAACCCTTTAACACATTCAACAGTCATTTCCTAAACTGCCAAGTCCTTGTGCAGGCCACCCCTCCATTTTGTAACTACTTTTTGCCTCTATGCCAGTTGTAGTCCTTGGCTTTTTCTAATTTTTATCCTAACTGTAACTGGGCCACATCCCCTAAGATCACTGGAGCTCTTTCAAGAGCTGATTCTTACTGCTTTTTCACGTTGATAATTAGTCTTGCCAAAGCCAAGCTAGTCCTCAGCTGTGAGCATGTAGTCCTTGGAAATCTTAGAGAGTTCTACCAACTCAGGGAGCTGATTATCCTGGCCCTGAATACAGGCTGTATTTACTGGAAAGAAGATAGGAAATTAGAATATCTATTTGCTACAAAGATAGACCAGCTTGCAGGCTGCTAACATTGCAAGTTGTAAGCACAGTGCTGTTGTAAACTATATTTGTGGCCACCTTCTTGTCTTAGCATTAGTATTTTATGAAGATAAAGCACGAATATTAATGCTGTACTACTTGAAAGCTTTAACTGACTCTACATTTCAGCCCTCATTTTGGACCCTTGGAGTACAGCTGCAGAGAATAAACAGCCCAGGAAAACTATATTGCTTGCTGGAATACTAAAACAGGAAAGTGGCTGGGATGGTGTTTCTGTGTAACATCAGACTACTTGCAGAAGGAAAGGGAACAAACAAGGCAGTTAATGCTGTCAACAACTGCAGACCTGTAAACACTAAAATTATTAAGGCAGATGGTAAAATCCTCGTGAAGAAAAACCACAGCAAACTTCTTACTCCAAAAGTAGAAATAGAGATCAGTTGGCCCAAATAGCTTATTGTATGTTAAGTACTCATCAAGATTCCTTGGGGATTAGACGTATTTTGCAACAAACAACACCTGCAAGAGCACTACAGAGCCAAGGGATGTAGTGGGTAGAAGAGGAAAGGGATAATGATGGAAATCTTGCTAGCCAAGCTCACCCCTTTCAGGAAACATTACAATACCACATACCAAAGTGCCTGGGTTGTTTTTCTTGCTTTATCATTTGATTTTCCATATGGTTTCATAATTAGCCACCTTAGCTCATGGTACCATTTCACATCTTAAGGAAATCTGTCCTATAAAATGTTTCCTCAAAGCATTTTATAAGCAGCTAACAGAAACTCCCTAACAGTGGTTTTGTGTGTACAGCAGCAACAGAATTAAACCGATTCCTGGAGTTCTGCCAGAAAACAATGTCTTTCAGTTCTGCTTAGCTGGCAAAATAGTATGGAAATAGTGGCCAAGATGTAATGGCTGTACTGATTTCTTGTAATTCTATCAGCATAAAAAGGTGAGTTGGTATAAACAGAGCTTAGGGTGCAAAAAACTCCCAAACATCTATTGCCTCAACAAGCCCGTTGCCATTAAAGCAGATGTAGTACCTAGGTTACTTGCTGTTGAACAACAGAAGAATTTAGTGAGCTCAGGCCATTGCACAACACTGTCTGCAAAGAAAGGGAGGAATTAGTTTTTCCAGACTTGGAACTGTATCAGAGACAGCTCAGATGCATTCACAGCTGGTTCTTATTGGACCCAGCACTGATGTGAGTGAGCACCAAGCAGCAAGTGACCTGGTGTGTGTTTGTCAGTGGAACTTAGAGCAGACCAGGACACCAGTCATATAAAAGTACCTCAGACGCAGTTACAGACTGGTCTTAAAAAAAAAACAACAAGCACAATTGAAAAAAACCCAACCCAACATACAGATTTAGTAATCTTGAAGAGGTTAAGCAACAAAACATATATGTAGCAATGGCAAATATTGACTGTTCTTCCTAATTGATATCCACAGTTAAATCTAATTTCGCCTCAGGCTTTCTGCCAACACTGTGTACCAATTCTCCTGTTTTTATCAAAACTAAGATTGTGCTGTAAATTAACAGCTGTAATTAAGTGTAGTTTATGCTGCAATTGAATCACCCTCTGCCACGGTCCTCCTTTTTCAAACATGATGATATTAAGCCGCCTTTGCAGGCCTGTGCCAAAACTAACAAATCTTAGGTAGTTCCTAAGCATTTCAGTATGGGTAAATATTGTCAATCCTGCTCTTTTTAGAAACATTAAAAACTTTACTGAATCAATACTCAGAGTTTCAAAATGAAAGAAATTTAGTTGCTATAGCAGAAGTTATTTGTATTTGCCTGTATTATTTTCTTTCCTCTGCTTACCTTTTCTCTTAAAAACCTCATTCAATGACCAGAGTCGCTTAGATAAACAATTAAGCATATCCAAAAGAAACAACAGCAAAAGTCAAAGAAAGTTCTTAGGCCAGCAACATTTTAAAATGTCATTGTCTCAAACCACCAGTATTTTGCACAAGCTAACATTTCTTAAGGTCTCCACTTTGGTAACATACTCGGTCAAAGATGCATTTTTCCCTCACATCGCTAGCAATGTATTGAATTTCCTATATATTAGCAACATTGCCTCTGAAAGAGAAGAAAAAACAAAAAGCATCCCGAGTCCGTTCACCACTGAGGAGGATGAGAACCCATTTGCAGCAGCTGCATCCCATTGGAGCCGTCAGCCCGCTCCTGCCTTTCCCGCCTGAGCAATGACCCCGGGCTGCTCGGCCGGGGCACAGCGCTGATCCTCTGTGGTGCTCCCAGGGAATCCCGAGGAGCTTGGGGGGGCAGGCAAACACAGATTTGTGCAATACAGACACTGAAATAGTATAAAACCGCAGGAAAATGTAACCACGCCTAAGCTCAAGCAGCTAAGCTCAGCTCTGGGGACACAGGCTCGGTGCCCAAGCCTTGCCTTGGCTGCCAGCCCCGGGGGCAGAACCGAGCTCAGCGCTGCTCCCTGCGGCGGAGCTCCGCTCAGAGACCCTCTGCCTTCAGCCTCCCAGGCTGTGCTCCCATGAGAAACCCTTGGGTGCTGCTTTGGCGGCCAAGGAAAGGAAGAAGAGCCTTCCTTGCCCTAGGGGCTGGCTTGTCCCCCTCTCCAGCTGGCACAGACACATCCCGCCCCCACCGTGAGCAGGGTCAAAGTAATTGTGATATTTGATCTTCTAATTGCAAGTTAAATGGAGGTGGACAGAAAATGGAGCCATAACCTAAGCTCCCAGTCCACAAAAATCAGCCCTTGCACAGACTTTGGAGGAGATAATCATGACATGGGAATTATTTAAGAATTTTAAAGCTGATAGTTCACTTTGCTTAACATGCACATTTTTCTCCAGATCAGTTTGCCCTCCAACATGCCCTCCTCTCTCCCTGCTAGCAAAGAAGCATGCATTTTTTTCCTGAGTCTTAAGTGAAAATAAAGGAATGCAGGGCTTATCTGACATTCTGTTTACTCTTATATATCACCATTGTGTAAGGTCTGTAAATATTTTCCATATGTTGGCTAAAGCAGTCCCTCCATTTCAGCATCTGCAAGATCTGTCCATGCAGACTTTCAAATTAGGCTTAATAAATAATTTCTGATGAAAGTCAAATAAAGACAACTCAAGGGCTCTTCACACACTCCCCACACATCTCCCCACTCTCCCACTATTTCCTACAGCTTTACTCTCAGAGACAAATTCACCATAGGGTTCATACTCACTGTAACTCTGAAATTTTATGTTCAAAGGCCTTATTTCAAAAGTAAAAATCAAGCATATTCATATTTTTTAGGCTGCCTTACCTTTGCCTGCCAAGCTTAGAGTGGGATCCAGCACTGAAGATGATCAATTCCTTCCCTCTGCATGCTGTACCAGGAAAGAGTCCTCAGGCAACAGCCCCACCTGGGTGGGACCCACAAGCCACACCCCACACACCTGGAGCCTGGGGCAAGTGGGGACAGCTGACCCACTGATGTTCCCTTAATAAACCTCCACTGGGCTGGGGAAATAACAACAGAAGGCACATACAAGAAGTCCCATTTAAATATTGTGAAAACAAAACACTAATTTTGGAACCATAACTTCAAGTAAGTCAATGAACTGCTCTGATGAGGAAGGAGAACCATGAGAATGGTTTAATGTAATCTTACTCCACCAAAGTCACCTTTCAAATGAAGTGGTCTCCCTGCTGGAGAGAGTCCCATCTTCATGTACAGTTTGCTGTGCCTGGTGGATTTTAGTGAGCAAAAAGTTGATCACTGTCATGGTCAAAGATTAAATTAAGATTTAGGAACATAATACACTCTGTACACTCCATAGCGCACCACTATGCATACACAGTGCATACACTGATCACATCACACAAAATAAATGTCTCAAAACCCCAGGTGTTTTTCTAAGAAATCTCCAAAAGAGTTCGAGCTTCCCCTTGCCACTTCTTCCAATTGCTCATCCTAATTTCAGAGCAGTCATCATGGATGTCTCAGGCAAGGTGGCCTAAATAGATATTTTGCTATGTCTAATTTACAGTGTGTGAGTGCTTTATTACAAAGGTAATTCCACTGTATTGCAATACCTGGAGTACGCAGAAAAACAAGAAATAGCTTGCTAAGAACTATTTGTCACTATCAGGGTTTAAAAAGAAAGGAAATAAACACAAGCTGCTTCTATTGCAAAATGAACTCAAACTGTGAGGACGATACATACACAGAGAACAGCAGTAAAGAGCCCATTTTTCATTGGATCTGCAGGAGAGGGTTTTAGGGGGAAATTCCCATTATGCCTTCAACAGTTTATACAGAAAACTTCCTATGCCTTGACTGGCAAACAGAGCTGCAGTATTAGATACCAGTGACACACTGGCAGCAATCAGGTTTCAGCTCTCTGGCATTTGCCTGTTTGCACTGCCCTAACAGGAACATCAAAGGAAAACCACTGCCAGGGAGAAATGCTTTTCTTAATTAGTATCACCAGTGAATAGGTCTTATTACTGTGTTATGGAGAGCAACACCTGACAGTTTTGCAAGATTTATATGATAGCTTTGATCAACCAATCTTCCTCAAGAAAAAAGAAATGGGTAATCCTTCCATGAGAGTGTTTTGCACCATCCCAATGACGTCCACATGAATTTATCAAGTTATTTTAGAAGAATAAAACAAAGGTTTGGAATTTCCTCAGATGGCTGCTTATTTGATTCACAGCCAGAGGCATAGAGAGTCATGTGATGTAATTCACAGTTTAAAATTGGCTTAATTTTAGCACTAGAAATCTTCAGGAAAATAAAGCAAAGTTTCAGGGAAAATGCAAGTTTTCCCATCAAATACTTGGTCAAGTCTCAGTTTGAATCACACATTAGAAGCTTTTAGTCAGGGGTCATGCAATGTGCATTTCAATAGCAGTCAGTTCTAGGGAAGGTGAGAAGTTCAGAGAATGTCCCTGAAGTTTCTTAGTCCTTGGCAATGAATCACAGAGTATGTTGAAAGCACAGCCCATGACACATGAAGAGTGGTTTCCTCAAATTTGATGACTGATAAAAGAACAACTCTAATTCCTCAAAAATATTTTAGCACTGTGCAACAGCTTCATGTGTCTGTATTTGCAAAATTGAATGGTCATTTCTTTCCACAAATTAAATCTTTTCCAAAGGGTTCAATACAATGAAAATACTTATCCCATACAGTTATTCCCTGCCCCCCCACTTATCTATTACTTGTCTAAGAGCACTGTGTGATTTTACTATTTTAGTTGCTATTCCAAGGCATTTGATGAGCCTTGAATGCAAGTTGCAGTCTATGTGGTTTTTTGCAGACTGTTATCTGGAAATATTTCTTTAATATTCAGGAATTCAAGCACCACATGCTACTTCTTTGTCTACAGTGACATCACCTAACCTACAAACTCACTCCCAGAAGGCAAAGGCAAAAGTGTTAAGATAGAGATGTGCTTGCTTTGTCCAAAAGCATACTTGGAAGGGTGAATGGACGGCACTCAATGCAGGAATGGCAATAAGCTCAAAGGAAAAAGAGGAAGGAATTTTCCTGAAAACTTGGATGAACAGAGCAGTTTTCAAGCCTCCCTGATGAGCAGGCTTCATCACAGGCAGTGCCAGCTAGCCCAGTCCTGGCCACAGCACGGACACATTTCAAAGTATTTGCCAGCTAAAACCATCTGGGAACAGGCAATGAGAATGGGGTGTGTAAGGGGTGGGATGGTTACAGCTGATGCATGTATGACTAATGCTGGTGTTTTCCTTGGAGACCTGAGCAAGTGCTGCTGAGAAAGGGACACCAGAGCAGCAGGGGCCCCTTGCTGACTGTCCCCCTAGTCAGGAGCAAGCCCATGGCAGCCTGGGAGACACTGACCTTCTCAAGTGCCAAAGTGACAGCACCTGGGAAACACAGCCCAGTGCTCCACACATTTCTCTCCCTTTGTGGGAGTGACACTGCCCCAGAAAGACAATGTCAAATCTAACAAGGAGCACTTGTCTGGGCAAGCCTACAGCCACACTGTGAGTGAGGAGACCTCAAGTGTCATTCTCTGTGTGCTGTGATCAGGTGTGCAGAACACCTGCTTCAACCTTTTCTTGGGGTTTTTATAGCAAAACCCACCCACATCATTGAAGCTAGGATAGCTCTAATGCCTTGCTGCCTTGCATACCCTGCTCAAAAGACATCTTTTTTTTTAAATTGAGCATGGCATTTTGCACTGGCTGGTCTGAAATGTGAGCTTTCTTGACTTAAATGCAAATAGGAGGACCAGCACTACAATTGTCAGAACTACGGTTGGAAATCAGAGATTTTAATGCTGATTAGAGTGGAGGAAAAGGACTTCACAGCTGTGGAGCAGAATTCACGTGTTTGGAGAAAATGGGTAGTGTGCTGAACTAACATTGCTAAGTATGACATGAGAGACTAGGGAATAGGTCCTGTTTTTAATAAAAGTCTAAAGAAGGAGGGAAGAGCTGAAGTTCAAGGAATCATCCTTGGATCTGAAGTACACTGGCAGCTGTCAAAACTGTCTGCTTGCCAGATTATATTTCTGTTATTAGGTACTAAAGAACAGCTTACACACTTGAGGGATGCTCTGTTGGTGTAAATAGACAGAATTTGACGGAGCTGATGGAGCAGGTTTGTGCCAGGTGAGAATTTGGCCCTTAGTTTGCTTTAAAAATGAAATATGGACTCTGAATAACATAAACTATTTTTTCTTCAAATGTAGCACTGAACCTGGATCCTGGCAAATGCCTCCAGTTTTACACACATTGGTTTCTTTCCATGCTGTGAAAAATCTGAAAGGTTTGTAAGCAGGGGGTAACACTGGAGTTATCTGTCCTAGAGAGAGAAGCTGCATGCTTGTATGGCAGCGACCCTGATCTCCTCCAGTCTCCTTCCATGTAACTGCTTCCATTATTGATTGTGCCAAAATAAACCTGTACTGTCATATTCCTACACTGGCACCACCAGCACATATAAGGTCTGAAATGATGAGTTCATTCAGATTGAAGCACACAGTTTTTTAAGAGCTGGTTCCCAGCATGAGCAATGCCCTCTGGAGAATTTGCCCTTGTAGATTCATCCCGGCCCACTGCAGGTGCTCAGTTAGGAGCGGGATTTTTCTCACATCTCCATGGGCTGCCTCCTCCAGCCACCATACAGGAGGCACAGGCTGATGGCTCCCCTAACTGCCTGAAGCAATCCAGGCCTGTAAGACTTTGAAAGACAGCACAACTGAGTCAAAACTTCCACACGTAAATTGCTTGTTCACAAGAGCACTGGCTTGCATACTCTACATGCTTTTTGCACTACTCATGGCCACGTCCATTCTCCAATACGTGTTGGAACTTTCCCTTCTTGGGTTCACCCAGTGTTAGATGGAATGATGTGTGTTTGTATATACATGTGCATTTATATTGAAAACATAACCATGTGAATACTTCAGTTTTTGATTTAACAGTTTTGCTTTTGCTCAATAAAAGCACAAGAAATCTATAAAATGTAGCTCTGGTCTATGCAACCATACTATTTGTCGTTAATCAAATAAACACTGCAATTAAGACTTCTTACAACATCTAGATGAGAGAATAGCAAATTTGGTCTTGGCTCACACTTGTTTAACCAGATATTGATTAAAAGTACACTCTAAAAGTATGAGGTCTAAGTTTCAACATCTTATACATTTTTATCTTGTAATGGAAGAGCAATATAATAAATGAAAGCTCACAAGAACAAGCAACACAAAAATCACCTGGAATCAGTTTGGCATAACCCTACTCCTACCATTAAACCAGAAAACAAAATTTACCATTTACAATGCCTTGCCAAAGCTAGATTTGTGAAGTTCCCGATATAACTGTGGCCTCCTTTGTAGGTGATCCCATGATTCAGGTGATGGGCACAACCCAAGCAGAAGAAATCATTCTGTGCTCAGAGCAGATCATCCTGTGCTTTCCATAGCCCACAGGGACAGCAGCTGGCCCAGGCAAGGCCCCTTGGCTTATGACAGACCCTTGTTGTCTAGCATGTAGTAAAATATGACTCACTTCAGGGACACACACTTGAGGGAAGTCACAGAAAAGTTCGCTAAGCACTGCCAGTAAAAACATGGGTGTACTTTGTCTTTGCAATGGTACAAAGCATGTCAGTGGGGTACGTGCTTTCCAGTGCAATCATCCCTCAGCCCTCTCTGGAGAAAGACAGCACAGTCATGCTACAACACTCATAATCACAGCATTCATCCAACTTTCTCTGTCAACCAACTTGACAATAACCTCATCATGGATTTCTTCCTTTTTCCAGTCTTAATTATCAACATTGCCTCCCCACATCGTCAGACTGAGAGCACAACCAGCTTAGTATATGTAAATCAAAGTAACAGCCTCACCTTCTTCATGTAGGTGCTTGTCATCCTGTACCTGCTCCTGCCTCTCGCCTGACCATCTTCCCCACCTTCAACACCCTTCATCCCCTGGCACTTGTGTGTCTGCTTGTTCTGTGCTGCCCTGCTCATCAGAGCTGCCTGACAAGCACGTTCTGTGCTTCTAAGAGGGGGTTTGAGACGTTTCGTCAGAGGACTGGGATCCAAACCCCATCTTTGGGTTTCTTTCCACTGAAAGTAAGAGTGAGGGCGGGCTGTTCGTGCCCGGAGCCCCAGCCTGTGCAGGTGCCTCTTGCGGCAGAGATCCATCCCTCAGAGCTGCCGGTGCTCCCGGAGGCTGCAGGGCCCTCCTCGCTCCCCACACGATGCGCCAGCGAGACGGCATGTTAACAATCAGGATAAAAACGTGAGCCACTCCCCAAAGCCCACCGGCATCTTTCATCTACAGTGATATTTAACTTTGTCCGAAAAGGGTCCCAACAGCTCTGCCGCTCTCCGCACAGCTCCCCCGGGCACACACGGGCAGGCACGGCTGCCCTCCTTTAAACCCACCCCCCTTTAAACCCACAGGCCGGCCCCTGCCCCTGAGGAGCCCTTGCCCACCGCGGCCGTGCAGGCCTCAGCTGCCTCCCCTCCCTGACATCCACGGCAAACCCTCGTGGGACGGTGCCGAGCCCCACGCTGCCAGTTTGAGCCTGCCTGAGGGGCTGCAGGTCGCACCCAGACCCGCGGTGGGGCCACTGCTCCATCCCGCTGCTCCTGTGTGAGCTGCACAGGGAAAAGACAGGAGTTGGTTCTTGTTCAGGATGGGGATTTTTATTCTGAACTCCTGGACTCAGTTTTTAGCAGCAGAGGAGCTCCCAGAGACAGGACTGGTGCTGTACCTCTTCTCCTGCTTGCAAGAACACTCGCTCTCTGACCCTCCCAAGTGCTTCCAGCTGAAGCCTTTCATATTTCACAGCCCTTCTTCCCAGTACAAAAGCCAGACAGATCCCCTTAGCTTACACACACACCTGGTTTGTCTGAAGCAGCCTGCTAACAACGGGAGTATCACAGGGACAGGCATACCCAGAGTTAACAGCACGAGTAATGCCTGCCTGTAACAATCCTGCCCGGCTGGCTGATGCCCAGCACTGTGAGCTGCAGTTCGAGTGACAGGCACTATCCCAGCCCCTGCCCTTGGCACGCTGGGGGCATGGCAGCCCTGGAAGTCTGCCAGACCCAGCTCCTTCCAGGCTGAAGTGTGGCATGAGTCTCCAGCCTCCCGTTTCCAGACACTTCTTAACTGCTTCCTTCATGTTATTTTATTTCAGTGATTTAAATTTTCTGTGACATGTCTTGGCACTCAAAGAATTTTGTGAAAACCTAAATATTCCTGCTGCGAATGCTCTGTGTGTATGCTCCTCTTAAATCTTCCTGTTTATTTTATTTTTCAATACTAACAGCCAATGTTACTAATCACCTTTAGGATCATGGACTAATAAAAATATTGCGTAGTGCAAAGGCTACATCCCAAGCTCTTACAACCCTATGGGATATGCCTACTTATATAAAGGACAGACTAAGAATTTTTTAATCCTTTCACCCTATTTACAAAGCAAACTTTAAATGCTTAGAGAACTGGGAAAACCATAGCCACTTGCAGGGATTACACTGTGATTTTGCAGGCACAACATAAAAAATTTACTGACAAAACAGAGCGTTTGGTGAGCCACTTAACACATTGTTAAATACCATCAGCTTTCTCTGCTTAATACTCAAGATTTTGGTTTTTAAAATACTGATTTAATTTTTTGTCTCTACAGTATGTTCTTTACTAAAGCCGACAGTGTACAAGCAGGAGTAACAGAGGAAAAGAGCCTCCACCCAAATATTTTTTAACCAATTCCTCAAAATATATGTGCCAAAACTGGATGGAAAAAATCTGTTATTTAAACAAGAGTGCAAGAGTGACACTTTTGTGCTGCTTATCCTCCTCATCTATCCACAAACCAACTCCTTTTTAGACTTTCCTAAACACAGTAAACCTGCAGCCCAGCCGGGCTGCAGAGCCGGCCAGGAGCCACCGCGGGCCACATCACCTTCTGGGCAGGCTGCAGTGGCACCCTGAGGGCTTCCAGCAAACGACAGAGAAATTTGCAATTTGAGCTGTCAACCTCTTTGGGTAGGTGAAGGATGCAATTTGATCTTTCTTTTGCAAAGTGCAAATGCATGCAGGTTGGCAAGGCTAGGTTCAGGGCCTGAGATTTGGGAACACTCTACAAAAACACATGCTGCAATCAGGCTTCCAGCTTCATAAATATCTGCTTTACAACTACAAAGTGACAGCTGTGAAAATTTATCAAAATATTGTCGCTTTTTCCTTTTATATTGTCCTCGGAAGGAATGCTGTGATAAATTTAATTCTGTTTAAATTTGAAGAGCTCTGGACTGTGTTTTTCCCAAAACTGGCACCTGGTATTTTTTGACATCCAAAACATTTGCTTTGCTCACAATGCCTGAGGGAACAAATATGCACAACATTGATACCTACTCTGCAATATGGTAACATTTTTACCTCTTATTGTCTAAAAATACTCATGCAAATATATCAGAATTCATTGGCTAATAATTGCATTTTAAAATTAATTCCACGTATGAGACACTGATCATGCTTTCACACCATGTTTCAGTCAAAATATAAATCTTACAGGAGAAAGGGAACAGCAGCTACATGAACTTTCAGCTGAGTTCACCCTATGGAGCTCATTTCCACAGGAAAACAGAATTGTCTTGATGCAGTAACTGAAATATGGTTGTTCTGAAGCAATAAATCTGTTGGACCTCTGTGAATTGTGTCATAGGCAACACATAAGCTTAGAACTGCTTTAATTAATAGCCATTTCTGTACTGAAGGAATCTTGGTTTTTAAAGTGATCATTTAACATTTTAGATTCCCTTACTAAGGAACTCCCTTTTGTGAGTCAGTAACTACAATGTCTGAACAACCCAGGGTAACACCACTGAGGCTGCTCCCCTCAAGTGCCCATAAAGAATATTCTGAACAAGAAATACAAGAAACAAATTAGAAAGCAGGATAATAAATACCCAAATTCTTGTCCTGCTGATACACAGCAAAACTATCTGCTCCTGCACAGGAAGACCATTCAGTGATGAAAACAGAGTCCTGCTCACGTGTCTCCAGTGTAGCTGCAGTCACAGGTACAACCCAGCAGCACTCTGCTGCTGCAGAGCCATGGGCTTCACTGTGCTCAAGCCAGGCTTTCTGCAGAATTCAACTGAGGCTGTGTCTTGGCATGCAACAACTAAATACCCACAGGATCAGAACTCTGGACTTCAACTTTGAGCAAAAACCAGCAGCATTTAACTAAACATATCTACTGGTTTCTGCAAGAAGCCATGACACTGAGTAGTCAAACAAAGCCAATGGATAAAAACTCAAGTGGAAACACAAAATCAAATCTTGCACACAATTCCCACTGAAATTTATGGGACCTGAGACAGACTTAAATGAATCATGACATCAATTATTAATAAATTGATATATACTTTATTATGCACAAGAGACTAAGATGACATGACACTGTGGTTATCAAAACTGTACAACTATGCATTTCCATGAGGCTCTGAAACACTGAATGCAATATGAAATACAAATGGGGTGTTCAGACTGGCCACAGGTTTTAGCAAGTAAATTTCTCCCATTCTTTGATTTGGCATTTTCATGTAACAGAAATATACTTATTTATTCAAAGGTGAGAATATTGTGTTTGAACTGTCAGGACATGGCAGCGAAGATCTGAAAACGCTGTGAACATCCCGATGAATGACAAACAACAACAGGGCACAACAGTCACCTCACATGAAGGGCTGCCAGCACAACCAACAGTACAGTCTTCTTGTGAAGCATGAGGTAGATATACATAACAGAAAGAACATACAGGAGAGGAATGGTTAGGAAAGAGCAGGGAGAAGGTTACAATCATCAGCATCTACAGACATTTTGCAAAATCCATTTTCATGTGGAAAATGCTACAAAAATAGCCTAACACAGAAAGATCTGATCTCTTGAAACACAAATGTAGTAATGTCCAAAACCAAATAATGTAAAAGGTTAGAGTTAGTGATTAGACAACACATGACAGAACAAGCAGTCTACTTGGGGGTTTAAGTATCCTACTAATAGCTTTTACAGGCACAAGGTGTCCATTTTAAGCCCAATCATCCCAATCTTACATAAGAAGTTCCTTCGCAGTCGATTCCATCATGCTGAAATTAACCACTGACTCCATCCATCCAAACCCCTGCTTTAACACAGCAGAGTCTCCCTGGCCTTCTGGCCCCACAGGGCTCTGCCATGTGAGTCCAGCGTGGTGAAACCCCATGGGGCAGAGGTGGGAATTAGTGCCTCAGCTTTCAGGAGCTGCCACACTACACACAGAGACTGGCAGTGGTGACAAATGGCTGCCATAAAACCAGAGGTGTGTCAGGCTCTGAGCTGAGGGCAGCTTAACAGCTGCTGCAAAGTACTACACACTTCTGTTATAAAGTTACTCACTGGGAATGCTTGGGTTTGGTTCTCTCTCTTTATTGAAGCAGAAATGACTCTTCCATCTGCTAAGCAATCATGTGCCATTTTGGTAAACTTCAACAGACAATTAACTCAGTTGTATTAAAATTGCTGAATTAAATAGCTGGGTATACCAAGTTCAGTTAATTTAAACTGTATTTCACACACAAGTAAACAAATCAAATCTTTGACCTTTATATATTTTTGGTTTATCCAATGGTATATATAAATCTGTAAATTATTCTAAAATTAGATTAAATTTTTGATAAAAAGATTGATAATGCAGCATGTTTCTCTCAAAAATATACAATTATCTATTTTACACAGAATTTTTCAACCTGTCCATCCCAACAACCAAATCTAATACTTCCTATGAGAAACTACTTAATAAAATATCTGAGGAAGGAAAGGGTTAAAACGGGGAAAGGAATTTACAAAATATGTAAATTTCACAGTAATTGAAATTAAACATTTCATATAGAGTAACTTACATTTATCTAAAACATTTAAATATATCTTTATACAGAAATTTAATGTAGTAAAATATAGCTATGATTGAAGTTAAAGACTCTAGTCTTCTTTGAAGACATCTTTAAAGACTTTACACATAGAATATGCTTTAACAATACATTCTGCTGAAGGTTAGGCAAAGCGCTTTCTGTTCAACCACACAGGCAGCACATTCATCCTCCCGACGGCTCGGAGCAGAGCCAGTCCTGCACACCCTTCTGCACGAGAACCACGCCTGCGTGACACCCTGTCCATGTCACCAGCACTGCTCACTGGCCTGTAGCATCACATGTTTTTGCATGTGTAACTCTCAGGCCCCCCTGCCTGCACGGACACTGAGACCAGCCCTGGTTCAGAGTCGAGCACGTGCTTCCAATAGTGAGGACAAGGCGTGCAGTTACCCGTTTGCATAGGTGTTTGCAGGATTGGTAACAGATTGGATTTAGAGTGAGCAACACTCTGCCTGATCCTGGGCACTTAAATCTTTGCATGTGTTGCACTTGGACCATCCTGGCATCAGCAAGGCACAAGTGTAGAACCAGCAAGAAATCTGCAACTCAGACTTCAGAGCAGACTATCACTCGAGTGTAATGAAGTCCCTTCCTCTCTTGCAGAACACAGGTAACCTTCACTACAAGTAATGAAAGTCCTTAATCTCATTTTTAGAGGAAAACAATGCTCTCTCTTCCTCAAAGAAGGATCAGTAGAACACATTACAAAGTGGCAAGTAACAGTCAAACAATTATATGTTAAAAGTGTCTTTTGCTTTTCATTTTGCATCAATTTGAAGGTGAAGATAAGGCAATGACACTAAAAATAGTGACAATTAGTACCCTTCTTCCATTTCCATATTCTGATACTACTTTGGGACTATCCAATCGTAACATTCATATAACGGTTTGACACAAACAACTGCACAACTATTTTCAGAGAATAGCAAACAACAGGCACTATTGTACATTCCTCATGCCCTCAAACTCATCTCTTATTTCAAAGAGAATTTAGGCTAGATAAAAGATTAGAACAAATCAACTTCTTTAGCTCATCTATCTACCTATTATAAGCTGAAAATACAGTTTTAAATTTATATATATATATATATATTTATGGATTGTATGTTTATGTATGGAAGGAATGCTGTACTAATTTCCAATTGGTGAAGTGGTTAGGCTGTGTATACCTCGATATATATCTATTTGCATAAAGACATTGCCATTAAAGGTACACTCCCATCTATGTTAGTGCACAAGACCATTCTTTGTCTTAATGTTTGTGTGTGCCTGTATTTGGTATAGCAGATCAAAAACTCTCTTATAAAAGAGCTTTGGCCCATAAAACAAGAGAGGGAATGTTAGAGTGTGCTCTTTTACAATTACCAAATCAATGACTATTATAACAAAAATACCTGGAACAACCCTGAAGCTGCAAATACAACAGGAAAGCAAATGAGATGCTGTAGCTGTAAGCTGAAAAAACAAAGATTATTCAAAAGAGGCTAAATGTAGCTGAATAATAAAACGTTATTTACCAGGGAGATCTGACATTGATGCTTTCTTGCTCAGAAAAAGAGAAATCCTTTGACCTAAGATTATTTTTGTTCTTCTTATGTAGTGATAGGACAAGGAGTAATGGCTTTAAACTGAAACAGGACAGGTTTAGATTAGACATTAGGAAAAACCTCTTGAGGGTGGTGAGGAACTGAACAGGTTGCCCAGAGAAGTTGTGGATATCCCATCTCTAGCAGTATTCAAAGGCACATTGGATGGAGCTTGAGCAACCTGGTCTAGCGGAAGGTGTCCCTGCCCATGGCAGAGGGTTGGAACTAGATGATCTTTAATGTCCCTTCCAGCCCAAACCATTCTGTGATTCTATGACTGAATTCCCTTAATGAATACCTTGTGTCAATGATAAGGTTCAGGGAAAGGAAAAAATCATATAGACAAAGCAGCATTTTTCCAAACTGGCATAGATTTCACATTGAGGGCCCACAGACCCCTAGAACAGGTTGCAGTACTGTAAAATTAGTAGCTTTGTCACATGTAGCATAACATGCTAACAAGATCCAACAGGCTGTGTTCACTCATGCATTGTGTGCTCATATACACACTCACACACACAGTGGCTTCCCCAAAACAAAATCAGTCTTTTTTTTTTTTCCCCATAGAAAAATCTCTCATTTTTTTCAGAAGCAACCAAACCAATCCTTTCAACGTTAAGAAGCTGCTGTCCGATGTCCCCACACAGTCCTGTGCTGCTCCTCGGCTGTGTCCCCGGGTTAGGTGGCACTGCTGCTGGAGCAGGGGGTGCTCTGTGTGCTGCCAATGCTGTGTGCTGCACTGCTGTTCTCGGAGGCTGGCGGGGACGTGGGGACCTGCTGTCTTCCTGCTGTCTCCCCTGAGGGACAGGCAAGAGAAAAAGTGGGGTCAGGAGAAGGGAAATTGAAAACCTTGTCATAGAAAACAACAATCCATTTCTTCCCAGTCTTCCTCTTCTGGCAGTTTGTTTTCCCATGCAATTAGCATATTGGGTAACAGACCTTAATTGGACTATCTCTGGAAATGTTACTAGATGTTTGGCACCTAAGCATTGCTGTGCACATGGGGAAAATAACAGCACTGCTTCCTTGAGCATTTTACAAGCAGCTGATGGAAATGGCCAAGACCAACATTGTCTATCTTCTGTTGTCAGCTGTCACTCAAAATGGGTCCTATTACACAACTCAGACACTTTACAGCTTTGCTGTTTCCAGGAAAAAGGCCAGGAAATGTAGGCTTTAGTTTTAATGCCAGTTTATAGAGCAGCATATTTACTAAAAGTGTAGCTCAAAACAGTCTTCTTCAATCAGCTGGATACCACATATCCTGAGACACAGCCAGTTTTCTTCATGTAGAAAAACAACAAGCTATCCTGAAAGCTTGACTTGATTTATTCCTAATGCAACATGCAGGAAGTTTTCCTATAGCTACCAAAGTCTGTGCAGCACTTAGAACCTGTAGGGAGAGTGTGTCTCACCATTTCTTGTTAACTGTTTATTGACAATAAATTAAAACCCCTTCACTATTTAGATTGCCAAGTTAAGCACTTGGAGTCTCCTCACACCATTCTGCACCTGTGGCTGGGATTAAAAGGAAAAATCCAGCTGTCAGCTAAGCACCAAAGTAATAATTATGCCATGTAATGCCTGAAAGATCATAATAAAGCCACAGAGGAAACCATAACTGTGGCATTTTTAAAGTTACAGTGCTCAAGTCTGTAACCTTAGCAATATTACAAAATAGTCTCTTCAAAACAGATGGCAAGACTTAAGTTTATATAATGTGCACTGTAGCTGTCCCCTCCCTTGAGCTCATCTCCAGCATGTGAACCTGTGATCTCAATGCAGTAACAGTCACACTGCTGCTGCCCGGGCTGCAGACCTGCCATGGCAGCCAGCACCAGCACAGCTGCTTTCCCAGAAAAGAGCAAGACGGAAATGATTTGTGGAATCATGGGCAGAGCAATTAGGAAAAATCAGAGCCTAGTACATCTCCTGCCTCATGAGCTTATGGTGACACAGCTCTCCTGCTCCACACCATCCTATGTTATCCAGAACCTGATGCCGTGGGTCAGGTTTGCACACTCCAATTTTTCTTCCATGTTCAGGATTTGGTAGAGATCCCACTTCCCAGCGACTGCTTCAGTGACAGGCTGAAGGCATAGCCTGCATCCAGAGGGTTACAGTGCAAGGACGAGCCAGCTTCCTCCCACAGGAGCTGCTCTGGCACATCCCCATGCCCTGTGTGCTGCTGCCCAGCTGCCAGAGCCTGAGCTTCTCGGAATGCGGCTGCAGAGGAAATGCGCCTTTAACGCTTTGTGTCTCAGGCCACAAAATATCCTTCTGCAGGCTGCTCAGTACTCAGAGGTGCTGCAAACAAACAAGAGAGGTATAAGGATTTCTCACAACAGAGGTTCCATGTGCTCTGTGCAATGCAGACCAGCAGATGTGCTGCTAGCTCAAGCCACAGCTGAAGTGCACTTAAGGCCCCACAACACACAGCTCTTGCCTTACACCCCACTGGTTTAGGAATGGGGAGAGAAGAAGGGGCAGGACAGGACACAAAACCCAACAAACTAAACTACTAAACCACACTGCCAAGGAGGCCAATAAACTGTTTAAAAGAGGGTGAAGATCTTGTTTTTACATTCAGCATTCAGTCCAGCATTTTACTCTAGAGAGCAGATTTTGAGTCTGTTTTTCCCAGTGTAAGAAATAACTACCGTAGCTCATACACAAGCCGTGGATTTTTGCTCACAGGCAGTAGGTCAGAATCTACCCCCAGTCATCTGAAAAAAAATGTTTCAGCTTTAACTTGCTTTGGAAATGGCTTTGTAACCCCCCAGCATAAACAGTATCAAATCAAAGTAGTATGTGTCATCATGCTGTACAGGCTTTCATAAGCCTTGTTTGGATGTTTCTTCCCCTCCTGACTTGCTCCCTTCTCCTCCCGTTGTTTGCGTACATGTTTTCCTTCCTTTTGTACTACGGGACATATTTATAAAGGCAGCGATAAGCAAACTCCCTTTCATTAAAACTAAACAAGTGAAGACAAACATCAGAAAGCAGCGAGGGGGCTGCAGACCCCCAGCCCCGCTGCAGAAGCCGCTCGGGCGGCAGAGGAAGGGCGGCCGCTGGGCTCCCCGCGGCCGGGCCCCGGCCCCCTCCTCTCCCTGCAGCTCTGCTGTCACCCATTTTACAGACCACATGGTTACACACAGCTGTGGTCAGCCTCAGCACATCAATACAATCTGTATGCATTTAAACACAAATTCATTTATAAGCCAAACACATGTTGTTTTTATTTTATGGTAAAGCGAAAGCACAGTGCCACAGTCCCCAGCAAGCCCAATGGCTCACTCTCTTCTCCTGGCTCCTCTGGAAAGTGTCCTAGGAGGCACCTTCCCTTCTGCTTGGGTTGGAAGGCCCCTTCCTTCCACTGTAATGGCCTCTGCAGCACTTCATTCTAGAGCACATCAGCAGGTCTGATGCACCACAATCACTTCTTGAACAATAACAAATTCTCTCTCAATGTTCTCAAGAAAAAAGAAAATCCAAATCACAGTGATGTTATGAACACACAGCCTAGCAACTACATCTGGACTGGCAGATTTTTCCTGTATTTTATTTCCTCAACACCTAGCTAAACTGTAGCAAAGCTTTTTTAAAAAGAGTATTCAAGAAAAGGATGTAAAGAAATGTAAACGATCACTGAAGAGGCATTCTCCATCTGTCTTTTTCATGTAAACAGCTTCATGTATCTCATGTTACTGAACCCAAACTGCTCAGAATGGACACATCTCATCTATTGACGGTAAACAAGCTTTTACCCATCTGAACGCGACAACATGCACTTTATTATTCACGCTTAGGAAAGCTGCCAGTTGTACTCCCTGTCCAGGAAGTCTGAATGTTTGCTTTTCTATCTCCATTTGCCAAATATAATTGGTTGCTATGTCAGTTTACTTTAAATCAGATCTCATAAAAAAGGGAGAAGTGGGGGAGGAGAGACACTTTTAACTTCTCAGATTTTGGAACACTTTATCCTCTTAATTTGCAGCACGGCCTGCAGAAGGGAAGCGCACTTCCTTAGAGAACGCAGGCACGGATGTTTTCTTTAACACACTTTACAAGGTTTAACGGTCGCATTAACTAATCAGGCTTGTGCCTGTCTCTCCTAAACATACTCAATGAACCCTACTAAGACATGTATTACATTGATACATATTTATACTATTAAATTATGAAGAGTTTCTGCATTCATGCACATTGCAACATTTTTGCTTCTTTTCAAGGCCCCTAGATAAATAAGGTTAATTGTGGCAAATGTTTGGTATTTCCCTTAGTTCTTCGGTCCTCTCCAGGCAGCACCAACACCTTTCATGCCCTTTAACTGACTAGAGAAAGGATCAAAAGTACTGAGTCTTCTTGCAGACAAGTCAGCTAGAATTCCTCCTCTGTTGTTCTGATATTAGCTTTCCCTCTCTCTTCTCTTACTACCTGTGTATCATAGGACATCTCTACTCCATGTTGAATTGCTTCAGAAAATCTAGAATTTTCTAAAGCACAGCTGTGATGCTTTGGCAGAAATTTTTCATGACTGAAATTAGCAAAAGCCCTACATGACAACACAACAATTGTTGCTCAATATCTGGAGATGAAATTCTACCTATTTTGTAGTTCCTTTCTGCTATCTCTTGCTTGAGGTTTTAATGCTAATGGCCTATCAAGACAAACAAAAGAGCTCATTCACATAACATTTTCTTTGTTAGCAGCAGAGACACACTAATAAAATTGTATCAGTATATCTTACCACTGGCAAAAAGGTGGCCTTTTGCTGCATTGTACATAGCACTACAACAACAAAAATAACTTAACTTCACACATCCTAAGCTGCCATTCTCTACCAGCAGTAGCTTTTATCTGTGCTCTGAGTATCAGCAAAACAGAGTTTTAGAATGAACTCATATTTTCCAACCTTTCGTCTAAACCATGTGTTGGAAACCCAGTACTAACAACAAAAGATGCAATTTCAGAACACGATTCAGCAATGCATAAATTCTCTAATGGCAAAAGACAGGCACTCTGTAGATAAAATTTGGATTGTCTTTTTTTCTTCCCCTCCTCAAGTTAATAAAAGCCTGCAGCAAGCTCTAAAACGTTTCTACTGCAGCTGGATTATCTTGTGTGCCACAGCAGTTGTCCTCTAAGAGGCTGTGCCTGCCAGAGCCTTTGCTGCAGTCTGCTGCAAGTTATGCTTTGCAGATTCAAGACACTACGCACAGAAAAATTACATGCACAGGAACATAGGTGCACTTTCACAATGCTTTGAAAATCTGAACCAGAAAACCTCCTAGATAACTGTTATAATTTCTGTGATTCTCTAACCTGATGAGTTACAGTGTCCCCTTTCTTTCTTATATTCATTTATTACTTTTTGTCTGACCTTTTTCTCCACTTACTTTCATCTCTCAAGCACAAAGCCAGAGCAGCTGCCCTCTCCACTACTTGTATTTGGTCACCATGACTGATGTACTTCGCTAATATAATTCTTTTAACGGGACTGGTCCAAGTTCTACTGTTGCTGAAGGATTTACCATGTTGGCTTCCCAGTGTTCCTTGAGTACTGACACACAACATGTCTATAGATGGCTCTGTATGTGAATACAGATTGAACTTCCACAAATGCAGGACCAAAGGTGTTAATTTAACAATTAGTTAATTTTTTTTTGTTAATAAAGGTTACCAATATGGGAATTACTTCACTTCCCACTTACTCACTGAAATAGCACTTACTTTTCTTCCACAATGTTTCAGTACTTATATGAGACAGAATTATACAATTCATACATATTATCGCAACCTTTAAATTTTCCATGTTTGCTTCAATTCCAAACAAGTTTCATACACAGCTGATGCACTGAGAAGTATTAAACTGCTTATACAAAAATTGTTGCACTGCCAACTGGAAAAAATGCCATAGTTTTTATTTCCAAATTAACATAAGCTTCTAGGTCATAATATTTACAGAAGCTGTAACCCAACAGGGCCGGATTCTCACTCCTAAATAGCTTCCATGAGGTTTCAGATGCCAGAAAAAAAGCCCTGCAGTGGGCTACAGGCAAATTTCAGTGCTCTAGAGCTGCACAGGCTGGGAGTAATTGACCTCACGTTTTTCCCACCTCCCAGATTTTGGTAGGGTGGTCTCGTGAGGTCAAAAGTGGAAGTAGCTGGGAGCCCAGAATACCCTAAGGATCCTGAGATATCCCATAATCCACAAGCAGACCAGGTCACATGCTGGAAATCAAGGCTCCACCAGTGACCAGTCCTTGTCTGAGCCATGCAACAGAAAGCTCCCCAAATGCCCTCTTCTTTCAATACAGTATTCAATTTTTGCTAATTTAGCTTAGCATGGGAAAAAATTCTGAGACACTGGAAAATGATCTGTGATTAGGGTCTGCACCAATTCAGACACATTCCTAAGTATTTGGTTGCACACAATTAAGATTACACATGGCTTCTAGCAATTGAAAATAGTAGTTGAAGAATGAAGGAATAAATAATTGTGGCAAAAATTCTATGTAATCAAGGCCCAAGAAAAATTTTCAAGTCTAGCTATACTCAGAATATGTCTGTTCAGATAAAGCATTCTCTTAACCATTTGGCCCACGTCTTGTACACATCAGCCTAATGCAGTAACTGCAAAAAAACCCAAACTTTAAAAGTAGTATGGGAACCAAAAGGGATCCATTAACTGAAATATTAAGTAAATTTGAAATACAGAGATGTTACTAATGATAACACACAAGCCAGGAATACTCAGTCATGTCCCAGGTGAGTTTCCAAGACTTGTGTTTAAAATTGTTTAAGTAAATTTTAAACCATAACACGTAACATCTCCCTTTAGGGAAGGGCGGTATCACTGGGCTGATATGCAATAGAGACTCATGGGAGGAGCTGCTGGAAAACTCCTGAGTAAGAAGGAGAGCAAGGCAGTAAAAAAGGCCAGGATAAGCAGTGGTGGCTGGCTGGCCTCCCTCCCGGGCAGTGGCTCGCAGGACCCCGGTACCTGTGCGCGAGTAGATGAACCAGAGCGCTCCGGTCAGCAGGGCTCCGATCACGAACGCCGCGAAGGCGATGCCCACCACCGTCAGCGTGTCCAGCCCGTACAGCACGGCTGCTCAGGGAAACACAAACACAGGCACTTATCTTCAGAGGCAGACACCATCCTACAGAAATTCACCCTTACTCTTTCATGGAAGAGCTTTTTGAAATTTCATAGTTAACTAAGCACTGCTTTGAGAAATAGACTGGCAGATTTGCATCAAGGAAATGAAAGTGATGCTTTCAGAGTGGCTTCAGTCCAACCAACTGTTCCACATCACAAAGCAAAACTCCAGCTCAGCACACCCAAATCTGGAAAATATTGCAAAAATTAAGCATTTTTGGTTGGCTGTTAATAACTTGCTTTCAATTAAGTATTCATTTATCTTTAAAGTGTGTTTTAAAAAGGCTGAAATGTTTGGCAAAAATGCTTTTCATTTAAATGGCCTAACATTCGAGCAAACTTTCCCCTACATCTCCTCAAGTTCAGTCTGAAATCTAGGTGGAGAACGGAACTGCTGTTAAGAGGGAAGAGATGCCAGCAAAAAGTCAGCGAAAACATAAATAGAAACAATTGTTTTTCACATTTGGCAACGTTTTCAATAACTGAAATTAATTCCAGATCACAAAAATAGACGCACATACACACGTAAACCACTTTCTAGGGGAGAGGCCCTTTTGTAGGACCATTTCAAGGGTAACAGCATTTGGTTCCTGGATGTATTGTCCTCCAGTGGTAATCATCTGAACAGAAAAATTTTTGGCCTCTGTGTTTTTCTTTTTGATAATTAGAAATACTAAAAAAATCAATAATCATTCCGCAATCTTTTAGGGAAATTTCTTCTTAAAAAAATTATTTCTAGTTTTAGTATTCTTAATATCTCCCAGTGCAGAAAATTGCTTAGTCCAAGGAATAACATTTTACTGACTATGCTGGCCAGGAAATGAGCTGACTGGATCTTAGTAGTATCCTTCAGTGGAATTTTCAGTTCTCAGAACACAACCAACACCCTCACTTTACACATCCTGCATCCAGCAGATGCCCCTAAGGACATCCCTCATTGTCTTTTGACAAAAGGCTTCTCCAGCAGCTCCTGTTGGCAAGGGCCTTCAGGACCCATTTCTGGGTGTTTGTGACCTAGTTTGCAAATACAACACCTGACAGATAGTGTCTTGGAAGGTTTTTCTTTCATTTTTTCTATGAGACTGTTTCTGGTTCATTTGGCTACTTCTAGTCATTCAAATGCAAACACAAAAGACTAAACTCAACAGTTTTTTCCACCAGGCACCAGTCAGTGTCCTCTCCTCTTAGGAGGAAACACAATGGAGAGAAGAAAGTTGCATGGAGAAGTGGCAGAAGCATAATTGCTCACTGGCTTTGCTATTTTGAACAAATTTAGTCTTGAAGACACAGGGACAGGAGCAGAAGAAAAACCTTCTTTGCACTTCCTCTTTAAATCTCCCTTTTCTCCATTCATTCTCACTTTTGGCTGCACATATCTGCACCTTCCTGTTTATTTTCTTCTAGTGCTGCTTCTCTTCTTTTCCAGGCCACTAATTGACCCTGATTAATTCACTACACTAAGACAACATGAAACCCAAAGAAATTAATGCATACCAAGGCAGTGATCTCATCTAAGCATGGCCTGTACGTGCTGGTGCTGGAGCACCTGGGGCTGTGGTGCAGGACAGGAGTGAGGCTGAAATAGGACACAGGTAGGGCACAGGAGCTCTGAGGGATGGCACTGCTGCCCTAACACTGGTGTTGGGAAGCAGTGGCCTCAGCAGAGAGGGAGAGATAACACACACACCAGCACATGAACTTGCTAAGGCTGAGACTCTCAGTGGTGTTTCCCCAAACCTGATTTTCACATACACAAAAGGTCACAGTCCTCCCCTGAACACTGACTGGAACCTCTCAATCAATGATGCAATCAGAATTCTGTTCTGTCTCTGAATTAAACATGCACACACTGAAGCTTCTTATGAAAGCTTGAAGAGAATTTTCTTAATTTATCTAATGCTTTGTAGACAAACTTTTAAAGACTAAAAGAGATTGTTTCAAGAGTTACTTACGTGGCTGTCTCACGTTTGGCTTTGGAAGGGAAGGATCTAATTTAAAACAAGGAAAATGCATAAAATATTAATCAGATGGAGTTCCATATGCAGCCTACAAACTATGCAGGTTTTGATCTGACAGAAAGACATTAACTGTAATTTTTACAAACCATGAATTTCAAGAAAAGCAGACCAAATTCAGTAATCTCATTCATCTCAAAAAATTCTTTTCATATATTAATTATTCCCCAAGGGACTCTATCTACAGTAGAGTTCATGCACCGTATATTTTGCTGGCCAATACACTGCAACCTTTCCCAAATCAGATGTCATCAGGCATGACCCACAGTAACTCTGGTTACCCCTCTGTGGAACTCTTAAAGCTCACAGATTGTGAAGGACAAAGATTGTGTTAAGGTGATTACATTCATCTGACCACTCACTGATCATGAGATACCAGCACACTAAATCACACACACACACAAAGAAGCACACAATCATTAAAGAATAGTGAGTTTCATAGCACAATACATACTGCTTTGTCCAAATTGCACTAATATGCATTGATTCACCCATTTTCCTGAGTCCTACATGGTATTCTGTCTTGGAAGTTGTAAGTTGAGAGGTTTTGGGGGGGTTTTTTGTTTTGTTTTTGTTTGTTTGGGGTTTTTTGTTTGGGGTTTTTTTGGGGTTTTTTTTTTGGGGGGGGGAGTTAAAAAAATTGTTATTATATATAAGAAATAAAAGTTCATAGATATTGTTCAAAGATCAAAGATATTATTTTAGGCCAGAATATCAAGTATCATCATCCTAGTGATAAAGATATCACCCCATAACAGAAAGAGACAAGTAAATGTTTTAAAAAGGAAGAATTTCCCCTCCTTTTTCTTAATTGGCCTCTCTTCTCTTTCTCCAAGAATGCCACTTCAAGCAGAAGAACTAGAGATTCTGGCTTCAGACCCAGGGACCTGTTTGGTTAGCTGCAGTATGATTCTGGATTGCCCAGCAACTCAAGGATTTCATTTATATTCTGACATATCTGAGTGTGATCCGTGCAACAGATGTAGAAGGATTTGATAAGACTGTGTTTCAGAACTTGTTTTTGTATCTTCAGCAATGGGAAAAAATAGTTTAATTCATTTCAATGCAAACATAACAGCCCAAGAATACTTAAAATGAATATATTAATTTATTTAAAGTGTTCTTAAATAAGACTATGCTTCTAGCTTCTAAAACCCAGATGGCAGCACCAAACTTCCACAATATCCTTTAGACCATTAGGCCCTGAGACACATGTACCTACAAAACCCAAAAAAGCATTTTATTCTTAATAAACTGTGTTATTGTGTCTTGTCCTAACACGTGAGTATCTCTTGCAGACCACTTTTGGCAGATTATACAAAACAGGTGGAACAGTAGTAGGAAACAGGTGAGGACATAGAGGGGTGTGTGGGGTGGTACATGCACAAATAATCTGGAAAGTTATCAAGTGCATGTAACAGCAAAAATATAACTGAAGGTAAGATCTGCAAGGAGGGCTGGACTGAAACCAAGGAGCCCTGAAAAGTACAAACATGGGTAAGGGCACTGTCCAAACACTCCACTGGCATATCCCAAGTGCCAAGAAAATGCCTTCTGAGCTGAGGAGAAAATGAATTTTCCATGCTATTTCTATCACTGGCCTCTCCACAGAGAATATGAAATCAGCTAATGATGAGCTGTGTAGCTCATTATCAATTCTCTTCAGACATCCAGTTCTTAGATGTATTTTATTGTGATCCGCTCAGAGCAACTCAGAAGCAGTGAGAATCATTGAGGTCTACAAAATACATTGAATTTAAAAACAAGTGCTGCCAGCCTTTAGAATTATCAACACTTTCTATAACTTTGTAGGATAGAGGCACTTGTTAATTACCCTTTTGACCTTTCTATGACCTGTCTGTTTTTGCTGTAGAAATAATAATCTACAGTTTCTGCACTTAGCAAAAATCTGAACAACACTGGTAGATTATTTCAACAGAACATGTATTTCCTAGCATTTAAATGACCATCCATGTGCCTTTCATGGGAGTGGGAGAGAGCATGGGGAAATGCAGGAATGCAAAGGGAATTTATGTGGCATGGAGTTAGGTTTTATACACTTCCATTGGGATCTACTGCAAATTCTCATTTAGATACAATATTGTGATTTCTAATACAGGCAATGACAGTCATAAGCTTGTCTGAAGAAAAAAAACCAAAAACACGTTTGCAATGATCAGTTTGTTCTGACTTTTGAAATGTCAAGCCCATGACTTTCATATGTGGTTTGATAAGGAGAACCAGGGGCAGCACCTCACATAGTGTGGTTTGCAATAGTGAAAGCTGGTTCTGTTCACATCAAAGAACATGAAGAACACTACCTCTGAGAGGTAAATTCTCCTGTTCAATAACATGATATAATTTCTTCTTCAAATCTTAGGTTCATTTATTGGCCGACAATGGCATTTGGCTTTAAGAAAGGGGTTTTGATTCACTGCAGAACAACTGCATACCAACAAAGCTACATTGTTAATATGCCACTTGGTATTTTGTCTGAAAGCTGGGCTATGCTGGGGAGATTTCCACCAAGCGTCCTACAATTATACCAAATCACCCACAATGCAACAAAATACTCTATCACACTGTTGTCTTGTAACTAATCTTTATAAATTTAGCTTGTCTTTGCACACTGAGACCTTGTGCCTCTGACAAAGACAACATTCTGAGTGGAGCCCGAGATGGGAGCTGTGCACAATGCTCCACACATCATAAGGACAAGAGAGCTGAAGTACGAGTCTGTTTAGTGAACGATGAATTTCAGTTGCAGGATTTACTCATTCCCAAAAGAAAACCTACTGAAATAATATGAGAACTGAGCAAAATGGAAGTCCAGAATCAGGCCCAAAGCACAATTTTAATTGTAACAGCAACAGATCAAATACTTGACTTTAATTCATAGTGGATTTGGTCTGTATTAACAATTTTGTTAAAAACCCTCTGAACTAAATATGAGCTGACTTGCAGACTTAGACAGAAACAGCTGTTGCCTATGTCCCCTAGCAATGCTGTATTTGAACTTTAAATTGTTCAAAGACTAACAGCATGCACTGTAAAACAGAGATTAAAGGACTCCTGATCACCATCCTTTTGATGCTCCCTGAAAAGCATTCCAGAGGTCAAACAGCCTTTGGACACCATTGGAAGATTTTGATGTGTATGGGAAGCCACTGAAGCTTCTTATGAAATGTCAATGCAAACACAAAAAGAAAAGATAAATGAACATATTTTCTTCCAGGACTGCATCAAAACATGACTGATGCTCTTGTCAGAGTGATCTACTGAGAAAACCTTTTTAATTAAATGAAACTGAGAACAGTTCCTACTTCCCATCACTCACAGGGCATATTCTTAAAGTAGAATAAGGTCCTATCATGCTGTTTGGCATTATCTCATAATGTCCAACCCCTTCAACCAGTTACTAACCACACTCCTTTCTTTTCAAGAAAGATTACATAATCAAACAAGTCTCACCTAAGTGGAGCCCCTTTGTGCATACTATCCTTTGCTCTTCATAGTTTAAGAATCTAGTGAGTCTCCAGGGGCCACCTCTTTGCCTTACAAACTTACCAGGCTTTAAGATCCTCAATACTTTGTGATTCTACTGTTATTATTCATAAATTTATATTTACAAGCACAATTAATAAAGGACACAGCAGGGAGCAGAAGACTGCCTTTGATCTCTGGGCAACAAGAAATTGCTCCAAGTGCTACTGCTACATTCCTACTTCCAAAACCCATGTTATTTTGTACTACTCTGAGGATTCCTCTCTCAATGCTCGGCAAACCCACACGTCCAGAGAACAATAAGGTGGTTAAAAAATGGGTACAACTTGGCCTGATGACTGCTGCCAGGGAAATGTCCTAACAAGTAACATCTTACAGACACAGTACCACCACAAGATTATACAATGCCACATGCTCCCTCAAGTGACTATATGTTACACAATATTCTACACATACAGCACTATTAAACAGGTCAAGCTCATTTTTATACCTTCTTGTTTTCCTTCATGTGTTATTACAACAAGGGGCTTGGTGAAGGTTTTCTTGTTGTGCATCATGGCCAAGATCATATCCACGTTGAGAGAGGTGCAAGCTTCATCAGGAGGAATGCACTGGAGGGCAAAGAACAGAGGTCAGAGTCACCCATCTGCCAGGACAGCTCTGCCAGTGGCACAGTTGCCTCATAACCAGTTTTACCCTACACAATTTACCAAAAAATGAGAACCTCCAAACAACCTTATCTTTTGTAGCAATCAGATTACAGTATTATCTAATATGGTGCATGTCTTTGGAAATTAAAGCTAACATGGTTTGTGCTCTGGATATGCATAGAAAAGATAAACCTGAACCACTTGTGCAATAAAAAGAAATTTCTATTTGTAGCCACCTATAGAAATTTAAACAGCAACTGCAAATTATGTAGTCAAAATGCACAGTATAATAACTCTTATCTACTAAAATTCTGAGCCTAGAGATACCATGTTCATTAGACAATTCCACAGAAAACTATCTATTACCTTCAGAGTTCAGATGAAAAATTACACTGTTTTTATCTAAATCAGAAGTTTTGATAAATTTAATTACTGACCTTTGGCAGTCCTTGAGTATCTTTGCCTTTATTTGTACACAAAGTCAACTCGCAGTGAAGAAAGAGCAGTGAGATGTTGAACATTGGTTTGAACACAAAGCTAAATCTTTTTCTGTCCTTCTGTGCATGTGGTATTGGAAAATTCTTTTTCTCAATACTGTAGAATTTAACAGATTCATCTTTAGGACAAATGTTTTCTATAATGGTATAGTCAGACATTCTATCTGGATTTGAAAACGGGGAAACAAAGCACGTTTGAATAGCAAAGCCCAACGATCTGTCAGCTTTAGTCACAGACACCTGCATTAAAGAAAGAGACAGTAAGATCTCAGAAATGACATTTTTAGTTCACATTTCATTAATATTTTCAACAATTTTTTAAGCAGTTTTCCAGTGCCATTTCCAATCTGAAATATTTTGAAGGCTAAATGTTAAGGGTAAACTGTCAAACTGAGAGACAGAAAATCTGTGGTTTCAAAACCAGCAGCTGTTTAATAGCATAACCATGCATAAATACAGCAATCCCTTATCTTTCTGAAAGCAGATGAAACCCCCCCCCACACCCAGATAAGACACACTGTTAATGTCTGTGTCTGCCACCTAAGATGGCACTGCCTCCCTTAGACACACAGGCTATAAAAGAGCTGTATGGCAATCAATCACTAATTCCATGGTTCTGTATCTGTTCAAAATTATAATGCAAATAGAAAAGAAAAAAAAAAAAAGCAACAGACACAACAGAGAATCCACCCCCAGCCAAGACAGGAATGCAAAGGCAGAGAGGAGGTCATGGTCTGACGTGTGGGTGGCATTCCTGGGCTGGAGGGGGTGAGGGAGCCTCCTAAAAAGCTGTAATTTCTTGTGAAAGGATCCTTTTAGCTTATTGTAAGTTTGAAATTCATATTCTTTTATGAAAAATAATTAAGACTGAAAGCCTCCAATGCCCTGATGTTGCTCAGCTGGATTGGAATGCAGACAATAAATGCTGCAGAATAATTTGAAGGAAAAAATAAATGGAATTTGTAACAAATGAGGCATGTTGCTCTTAATAAACAACAGAAGCATTTGTCCAACCATTAACACTGCCCAATGAAATAGTTCCACAAGAAATCTTCTTAGAGGAAATGTGCCTTATAAGCATATTTAATCCATATGTGCTGCATGTATCTTCAAGGAAGAGCCTGCCAAATTGTGTGGTCTATGCAGTAATTTCTGGATGCTAGGAGTTTTGCTGTGAATAAAAGCATTTCTCCTTTTTTTCTCTCCCTTATGTGAGCAACAATCAAATTAGAGATGAAGGGATGTGCTGAAGCATCTAAGCAAGAAAGACTATTTTCTAAAAAGAACAGAAATAAGGATGGATGAACAAAAGTCAGCCACAGTACTGACAGGAAACAAGCTGATGGCGTAAACTAATTAAAAAAGAGATTATGGGAAGTAGGACAGGCAAACTGCAGTTAATTAAATAAAAAGATGAATGATATCTCAAGGAAAGAAAGAAACACAGGAGGAAGGTAGAAGATCAAAATATGGTAAGAAAAATGACAGTAGAGAAGAAAGAATAAAACTCCAGAATCCAAAAGATTCAAACAGAAAAATCCCCTTACCAAACAAGGAAAAAGGAGATAAAGAATTTTCACCAAATATGTATTTATCAAAACCCAAAAATATTTTTCTTAGTAACAAATGCAAAAGAGAAACAAAAAAGGGGAAAAAAAACCCCAGAGTCATCTTAAAAAATGGAGCCACTGAAGTTCAAAACTGATATGTTTTCCACTGTGCAAGAAAGAAAAACAGGAAAAAAAGGCTTTTGCCAGGACAGGTGATGAAGAAATCAGAACATCTGTGTGAATAAACAGCTCCAGCAGGCTCAGAGTCAGGGGGATTCATCCCAGATCAATGCAGGAAGTAGAAGGTTTTAAGTATTTGTTATAAAACTGAGTGTGACAGACTTTATTTTTGCTTTAGCTGTCTTAAGTACTTTCCACTGGATAGAGAAAAAAGAAACGACAAAGCACACTGAAATTATGAAGAAAACTGCACCAAATAGGTCACTGTGCTTATAATGTGCAACATGGGCTCCCAAAGAAGAACTGACTTGGGCAAGAGAAACACAGCACAGCACTGCTGCTTTTTCCTGGTCTTACAACCTCATAGCTCACACATCGTGATTTACTTGCCTAGAAACTTTGGCAATACTACTTCATTGCCAAAGCTGCATTTATTAATGTCTACCACTATTTGAAAATCCAAAATTCTGTTCACATAGCTATCTTTAAAAATACTGACTGTATTGGTGTGAAATTCCACAGATTTCCTAAGCAACTCAGCAACACAGGGAAATATTGTGCAAAACGCATCTGAAGTCAAAGGTACATGACTGTTGATTTTGTTTTTGTGTTATTTATCTAAATCTGCTAGATCTCTTATGTGGTAGTACTCAAAAGGATTATAACTGATGTTTTTTAAGCAGATTGGAGAGAGACCAGAATCTGTATTAACTGTGTAACCTGAGAACACTAGCATATGAAAGACACACATTTGTAATATTTTTTTGGCACGTCTACATCTTTCAGACAAGGTTCAGACATACAATAAAATGAACCCATCAGGACACACCAGTTCAGAGCATGAGCTCAGAAACCACCTTAAAGTTTGGTACGGAAAAGCAGATTTAGCAAGAATCACCAATTTACCTTCTAAGTTAAGTTCATCCATTTTGCAAGAATCCTTTGGGTTTTTTACCCAAAATATTGTCCTACTTCTTATCCCACAGTTTCTGTTCTCTGCAGGCATAAGAGAGGCCTGAACCAGCTGCCCAACAAAACCTTTCAACTGACAAGAACAGATTTGGCTCAGTTGCACAGCCTTGCAAAACCCTTCTGCTAGTTTGAAGTCTTTCTCAATTTGTTACCTCTACATATACTGGCCCATTCTTGGCAACAGAGAAGAGTCCTTGGGAGGGAGCAAGGAATAAATCTGTTTTGTACAGGTCCATGTTGAAGGTCACATTGGCGATGTGTGGTTCAGGAGGCCAGACAATGCCTCTGTCATCCTCTGGCTGGTGCAGTGTGCAATTAAACTAAAATGAGAAAAAGAGCACAGTAACATCACGAGTCAGGAGTGGTAGGACACATTTCTTATGTACAATATAGGCCCACCCACCCTACATCCACTTAGTGCAAATCTTCAACAGGGACATAAGAAACCATAGTGAGAAGAAATGCGTTAAAAGACAAATGAATTTCTAGACAATTAATGTAATTCATGTGAAAGGCCTATTACAATAGGTATTTCTTCACTGTCAGGTGCAAAACCGAGGGTAGCATACCGCTATTTCAGGCCAGCTGGAGAAAGCCACCTCTCCCTCATCAGCATCCCCTGGAAATCCATTATCACCCGATTCCATGTCCTCATCTTCAAAGCCACTGCCTTCAGCTGGTGCTGACAGCTGAATGACAATCTGCACAGAGAGGGATTGCAAACAAATTAGATTAGGTGATAACCGAGCACTCTACTGCTTGTTATTTTCTGCTCTCTTCAGAATAATGCAAAGGCCACAAGAAGAGCACCAGCTAAGCAAATGGTGAAGGCATGTCTTGAACAGCCTTGTGCTGAGCATGTAGGATATGCAGCGTACATTTAAAGAATGCCTGAGTTTTTTCCAGATTTCAAAGCCAGTGAAGAAAGACACCAGTCTGGGTGTTGGTGTCTGAATGAGCAGCCCAGCATTTCCGTTCTATTTCTAGTATTTCCATAGCCAACTCTGAAAAAAGAAATGGCTTTCTAAAGTGATATTTTGCTACTAGCAGTTCTCCTTAGTGTACTCATAAAGAATCACTAAAAATGTTACGGTCACTAAAGGATTTTTTTTTCTGTCATTAGCAATTTCTTTTCAGACATGTACACCCAAAACCATAATATTCCTTCTTCATTTTGTCCCCATTTTTTCACTGAATTCCACCCTCCTTTTTTTAATCATTCTTTTCACATGTCTTCATTTCTTCACCTGGAAATTTATGGTTTTGTTTTCCAGTGTTCTGCATTCTGCCTCTTTATCCTTGCAGCTTTTCAGCTAGTTCCCTCCCTCTCAGGACTTCAACTTTGTTTCCTTACACTTAGAGCAACTGCTAAAAAATGACATACACACTCCCTTTGACACTCCACTGCAGGTTGTCTGTGTTTCAGGAGAAACGCTCCCAAATTCTGAACAATTCCATACATGATTCGGAGTTCAAGTGTATAGCCAAGACTATTAAAACACATGATGCAGAAAGGAGAAGAGGTAAATAACCACTTTACTTTGGGCCATGATAGAATACAGGGACCATGAGAGTATTTAGCTCCAGACCCGTGCTGTTCTGTCGTTTGCCGAAGATTCTATCTTGGTTTGGGACTGTTTCTAAAGTTAGGTGCTACTGACTCCCCAGAATAGAACAGTTTTAACCAGACAAGGTCAGATCAGATTGCCTGAACTGTGTTTGGGTTGGACCACAGGCTTTCCATCATTTGCCAAAGTTACTTCTATGTACTGGAAAGCTCAGCAAGAGAAACGTGTCATTACTGTTGAACCCAGAATATCTGCATTGTACTCTGGCTCATAAACTGAGCCAATCTGGAAGCAGTTGATTACAACCTAACTGGGCTCCTTTGCATCGTCACTCATATACAAGTACTCAAGAGTCCCTCCATTACATATAGCAACTGCTAAAAAAATATAAATTCAAATTGTAAGAGAAAAGCATGCAAAAATAATGTCATTTCCTCACATTTTAAAAGCCTTTTTTCACACACAATTTTAGAAGAAAAAGATTCCACTTAATTCAGGGTATGAATTAAAGGGTAGTGCTTTGTGCAATTACAAAACTTCATTCCTATTTCTCTTTACAGCAATGTATTATTGCTTATGTATGGATGATCAAGGCTTCACAGGGAACACCAGTGCAACTTCTCCCACATTGGTACAGATGGTCCAAAGGACAGCTGTGTCGTAAAATGTATTTAACTCCAACTCCTCTGTTTGCCTTTGGGATACTATCTGACCACAGGAGCACACTGAATGTGCAGCCTTCATACCTCCTTGAATGCAGGGACCGTGGCTGCAACTAATTTGCGCTAGGCAGGAAGGATCAGGATGCCTCCTTTTTGCTAAGACTGAAGCTAACTGCAATGGCTTCCTTGTGCGACTACAACGTGCAGTACAGAAGGTGGATCCTCCTTGTGAAGTACTCACAGAGTTAAAATAAACAATCTTGTTCAAGATATATGCTGTCCGAGTGCCACATTTGTTGAGTGAAGATTGCAGGATGAAGTGGGTGCCATTCATGCTGGCTTTGCAGGAGTGGTCCAGCAGCGAGAGCTCCGTGTGGGCGTAGCCGCCAGCCTGGAACAAAGGAGCTTTGTCAGGGGCTGAAGCACAACTGTGCTCGGCTCCTGCTGAACTGCAGCTCAGTCACTGTGCGGGACTGCTGACAGCAGGAAGTGAAGTTCATTGTACTGACATCCAGGCAAGGTCACTCTCAAAATGCTGTTATACATGGCAGACAAGGAATAAATGTAACATGGAAAGGAAGGAAACAACAGGTTCATTATTAACCTGCTGATTAATAATGCTGACTCTGTTTGGTCTGAAATGAGCTAAAATGCTGTTTCAGGCTCTTTTCCTGTGTCCATACAAATGGACACAAACAACCTATCAGCTGGTAGATGGTAAAGATAGATCTTTAGATCTATTTAGGTCTCACATTGCTACCAAAAGCAGCTTCTTTGGACATTAAAAACTCAGACTGATGGCTGAGTACAGTAATTTTCTGACAGAACCTACCATTCACACCTTCAATCAGAAATCCCTCTAAAAACCACCATACTGCTGGGAAGAGAAAACACTATTCTGGGTTATGGCAAAGAAGATCTATGGTATAGTTTCCTCGCCAAACTATTTTGGGGGGTGTTGTGTGGTGATGGCTGTAGGACTTTGAATGTTTATTTTCTCAACCAAAATGCAAATAAAATGAGCTGTTCAAAAAAGTCTCCCCAGTTTTGAGAATAAGATATCACACCAACCTGTAGAGAATCTTTTTCTACAGCTACTGTCATAACTTTGTCATCACACTTTATTGACAGGGCCATATCAGCACTGCCCTGAACTTCTTCAGGTTCTTTATGTTTTGAGAGGGAATGCCCAAAGTCATGATTTATTAATGTATCTACTGAATGCCTGGATGGGAAGATTTCTTCTCCCACTGTGTCATGTCTTCCTCTGTTAATGTGAAATGGAAAAGTCAGGCCATCAGTATTCTTCGGAGCTGGCAGTGGGTTAGCACCCAGCAATTCTGTCAGCTCTGGAGGAAGGGAATGGTCTTCTTCATCATTCATCTCTTCTAAAAAAAAAAAACAAAACCAAACAAATCCACATTCATTTATTAGATATTTTTCCTAAAAAGTATCCTGAACTAATAATTTTCATACAAAAAAAAAAAATTATATGTAAAGGGAGCTCCTGAAGGCCATTAAAAGCAGCATCTTTGTACTTTTCAGGTAAGCAGTCACAATTCCTGCAACTAAGAGTTTACTTGTTACTGAGGCATCTAATCTTGGTGTACTTTGTCCCTGACAGAAATCTCTCTCACCAAGCGCTGAAAATAAACTTTTAATGAGTGGACCTATTATATGTAAAAGATCCAGAGAGATAAAAGAAACATCACATTCATCAAACATACTATTTCGGTACTGCTGAAAGAGACTAAGTGCAAATCACTAGGTGAAATTCTTCCACTACCTGACCCATCAGAAATTCAGTCACTACTGTTGTGAAACTGCTTATATAACCAGAACGAAGCCAAATAAGAGTTAACGTTAGAGTGAGTAAATGAGGAAACTATCTCTCAGCTTGTACACGTGACTGCTGAGGACAGAACTCATGAGAGTGCAATTGACAGAATTAATGTGAACATAAGCTTTATCAAAATTGTAAAACAATAGTTTTAGTGGTTGAAACTCAGAATTAGTGAAAAAACAGATGCAACTCTGCTAGCTTCAATGGACCCAGACAGCTTTACATCAGCAATTACTTTGGCCAAATACCCAATTTTTTTTCAATAGTTGTATTTATTCTGTTTGCTCAGACTTTTTTGGTAAGCCACTCATGTCTGTAAACAGTTTCAATGTTTATTTAATCGTCTCAAGGAAACACTATGCTCATACTTTCGGAAAAAACACACTAAAAAAATCAAAGCTGGACTTATGAACTAACAAGATATAGAGTTGCTGACATCTATTTCAGTGAACACTGGGTACCATCAGCTATGAAGTCTTGTGCGTTGGATAAACTATAAACATTTAATTCCACCAAATTTCAGGAAATAACACAACTTTCCCTGGACTTTTCTAATCAAAAAGCCACAGATTATTACTTGCAACCATCATTCACAGATTATTACCAGCATTCTTGATGACAAGCAGTAAAAGTGCAACAGCCAAAACCAAAGCTTCAAAACTGAGAAAACACCATTTAAGTAATTGTATTCCTAGAAACACAAGATATGTTTTTTCTATATGCTAAAAAGTTTATATTCAAACTTACCTATATGTTCAAGTTGCAGATGAAATCTGTTAGCAACAGGTGCTTTTGTGTAGGAAATAACTGGACTATAATTATGCTCATAAGCCCACTTGATCAAACTCTCATGCGATGAGGGAAGGTCAGGTATTACTGATTTACTCATAGTCATAGATCGTTCTGTTTCTTTTCCAAAACCAATACTATTTGATGTCTGTAAATAAAGAAAAACTTGGTTTGTGATTTACCACTTAAGGATACTTACAATGGAATAGTGACACTGATTGAACCCTGGTTTTTTATTCTGTTTTAATCTACTAAATAACAGCAAACTGAGGACGCCTGGGAAATAAACCAAACCCTGCCACCTTAGGCACATAACTGCTGCACAGATGGAAAAGAACCTCCTGCTTCCTCTCAGCCTCTGCCTGGAGTACAGTAAATCAAGGCAACCAGAAACTGTTAATCCCTAACCGAGACAAAGACATATTTACAGCCTTTTGTATAAGGCAATACTTTCTTCAAAACTGATCCGAAATTACTCCTGAAGTGAACTCAAGATGACAAATGAATTTTCAATCTTGGATTAGAGCATTATCTAAGCTGGATAAAGGAAAACCTTTGTTCAAATGAGCATTACTGAAAAAGGCAAAAAGCATGCTCATGAAGTAGAGCTGATACCAGCTAATGCTGTAAGTCAGCTGGCACCAAGGACAGGCTGTGTCTGAATGAGCTTCACCCTAGAAATGCTGTGTGCCTCCTCCAAAGTATTGAGTTTGTTAAACACAATTGAACTAAACACTCAATAGAGCAGTAAGTGAGAGCGTGCACATTTATGCATGGCCAGACAACTTAAAAAAACATTTACTTTCTCTAAATTAAAAGTTTTTAAAATTAATTAACAATTCAAGTTTTACACAAATACGTCAATACAGCAAACTCATAAATGCACATGCTGACCTTATGAATGAACATGCTAAATTATTATTAAATAAATGAGTCACACAACCACTTAGTTTTAATTTTCCTGTAAATGTTTTGTAAAATTTCGGTTTTTTGGTCCAAATGGGCAAGTCAAAGGAATATAACAAGTATCTCTCACTGTTAGAGAGGCAGTTCGAAAATATTCACTGGTATTACACAGATATGTATTCAGCAGCTTGGCATCTTTACACATACTCATTCACACCAAAGTTAAATACATATATATTTATTCTTACAGTCACAACATTACTATTATCACTGTAACAATCACATCAATGGCCACAGAACAAGTGAACATAGATGCTGCAGGAAACGCACGATGACCCACTTTTCAGCGATTTCTGCAATGTGACTGAAATGCACTTTCTAATGCAGCTGATACCATGGAATGTTCCACAAACACTTTCATTCCCATGCTTGATTACCTTCTCCATCATATAGGTTGCATCTTCTTTTCATCCCCACTGGTTTTGCCTCAATGTGAACAAATCTTAAATCTTTCACTCTGGAACACCAGAAGATTGACTAGAGAGATCTCTCTTAGACAGTGCTCCTGTGGACATGCTACACAGGTCAGACAGCTCAGCTGTACTTCTCTACCTGACATCAAAGTGAGTTTTTGAACTAAAAATAGTGAATAAAGCATGTAGAGAGTCCTTATGGAATGGCATAGTGTACCTTTAGCTGCCTCCCTCATTTCTTCCTAAAAACTTCACAACTGAAGTTAAAGATAACTTTAGGTACAGAGTGCCTGGTTTGAGGATACTGTTGTTAGCAGAACAGTTATCAATGCTCAGCACTGCTCAGTCACTGAAGATAAGAAACAAAAATAGAGCAACAGGTATCCTAATTTTAGTGCTTTATGACTCTTTGGGATCAACTAATCTTTGATCTCCAACATGTGCAAATCTGGACACGACTGATCACGTATTTTCATATTGCCACACAGCTTTGACTGGTAGGAGTTATTATGTTAACCCAACTTTGCTGCATCTCTTTACTTTTCTGTCATGAGGAGACAGCTGAACAAATATTATCTCAGAACTTTACTGTCCTAGCTGGCACCTGAGCATTTCCAGGGCTTGCTTACACCCCTCCACTCCACAGTGGGCCTGTAAAGCTCAGTCTTGCATGGCCTCACTGAAACAAAAGCAAGAAGGGCTTGCAGGAACAGACCTTCCTTCACTTGCCTGCCCTGCCAACACTCTCACATACAGTGATTGAAACCAGGCAATCTGAGCCCTCACCAACCTACTCAGAACAGACACCATTTCAGAAAGTGGTGGGCAGCTGTTCTCAGGTAACCAACCATCCCTCCAAGCTTCTGAAACCTTCAGGGGTGTGTTTTGTGCATTGCACTTCTCTCACTCCTTGCCCCTCAAGAAACTTATTTTCTTTCTGGAACTTCACTGCACAGTTTCCAGCTTTGCAGAAGGACACCAGCTGCAAAGGAAGCGATGTGAACAGCAGTATACAAGCAGAGAACCACACAAGCAGTGCATGTAAGGACTCCACACAGGAGTGAAACACAGCTCGGGAAGAAAGCACTGCACATACATCACGTGCAATTAATTTACCTGAAGTACTCCCATTTTATTTGGGTTTGTGCCCATCCTCTTGCAGAGTTTCAAAAAACACAGCAAGCTGGGAGATGAGCTGTATGACCTAAAACATCTTTTTCATTTTTTGTCTATGAACTTAGACCTGAGTAACTTACAGTACTGGGTTTGAGGCAGCTTAGCACTAACCTTCCCCTCTCAGCTTGCCAATCCCCTCAAGACAATTCTAATTCGTAGTGAGGGCAAGAAGTTAGGAAAATTGAAGTACATGGAACTGCTTCAACTAATAAAAAGAACATTGTGAAACATTACCTAATTGCTTAGTAATGTTTTTATGCATTGTCTAAATTTGGGCTTGGAAAGGCATTCAGCTTAATAGAGATATGAAGAGATGCTAAATGCTGGATATGCAGGCTTTTTAATGACATGGGGGAGTTTAGTTGCCTCCCTTACACCCTCTAAATAAAGGAAAATGAACATATATTCATAAAATGAAGCATCTATATAACTGAAATGGTAAAGTAAATAGTTACTCACAAATCCCAACATGAATACAAAGTCTTTTAAATACTGACATTTCTGTATATATTTAATGTATTACTTTCTCTTTCTGTTAATCTAAATAAAATATGACCTTCTGCCACTCATTGCAGAAACTTTTTTTAATTATACTTTCTACTTATATATATATTTACTTTTTATTTTTTACTTATATTCTCAATAATTAATAAAGAATAACTCTAGAAACAAAATTTTTAAAGCAGTGTTGCTTTTCTGTATTCAGGTGCAGCATTTTAGAAATTTAAAAAACCTGTAGAAATTGTCTTGTGAAAATTGATCATCTATAAAGTGACAGCTTCATGGGCTTGAAATACACTACTTGGGCTATTTCCTAGCATGGTGTGAACTACAGCACAATTCTCTACCCTGTGAAAGTAGATCCATATATGCCCAAATGTACAGTGGTGAATTTTATGTAATAACCCAGGATGAAACTTTGAATTCAAGCATTGTTTTTCATCATTCTGCTTACAAGAGTGGTAATCCTCAGCAACCAAACTTGACCTTTCTCTTTAAGGACTATTTTGGACCTACAGAACGACCAGAACATCCTTTCCTGTCTTTAAGATAAATATGTGTCAGGGATCAAGAGAGAACTTCATCATCCACCCTAGATAATCCTTCCATTCAATTTTCTGAGCAACACCAAAATTAGCTTTCTTTTATTTTCCTTCACTCTCAAAAGCTACTATGAAATCCTGCTTACCAATCTATTTTCTTGGGAGATTTAGATCAATTAGCCTTTGCATTCTGCCAGAATTTCCTCTGCACAGATTACAAGCAAAAAGCAACTAAGTAAAGGAAAATTTATATAAATACCAAGAACTGGAGTTTGAAAATGTAACTGAATTGCTGCAAAACTGCTAATTGTGAGGCTACTGTGTGGTCCTGAGCAAACATTCAGCTCAACTGTACAATGTGCTCTTAACTGATCACTTAAGACAGAAATAGGCCACAAATTTATAGCCAGCAAGATCAGTTCCATTATATTTATTTATATCAGAGCAAGGGAACACACATTTTCTTAGTAGAAAGAGTGTAAAACCACAAAGCCTGTACTAAAAATCAACATGAATCAGCATCTCCAGTAATTTTAGAAGTTTAACTTTAGAGAGCCTGGTTTTAACTTAAAAAAAAAAAATAGTTTTTGCTGTCTGAGCAGAGTTAGGTCAATTTGACCAAACACTTACTGGAGACAGAAGTATTGGCAGGGAAGAAGGATAGATACTACTACAACTACAGGCAGAAGCAAAGGAGTTTCCACTTCTAAAGGGATGTGGGTGTGTGCTGCATATCTAGTATTATCTATTCTGCACTTGACGGCATCATTCCAACTTCTGGCATGAACCTGTTGATCCATACACTAAAGTAACAGCAAAAAGAGAAATGAACATCCTACTCTGTGTTTAGGGTGCTTCAACAGAAGTCAAAAAGACACAGACTAAATCCTTGTTCCAACCACCTGGCTTCTGCAATGTGTTGGTCAGTTTTATAGCCCATATATTGAAAGCTAATGAGAATAAAAAAAATATGCACTTTCTCCTTAAAATGCAGTAATGATTAAAAAGAACCAGTTAAGAAAACATTCAGAAATCAACATGGTCTAGCACTACATCACATTTAAATAGATTCTATACTGTTGCATTATGATAGCTCTCAAAAAATAAAGGTGCCTTAACTTACAATCACTTCCAGCTTTCCCTGGACATCATGAGACTTGATAACCCAATTGACAGACTTTCTGCACTTGAGGATAAGCACGACATCTCTGACAAGTCTGGCGCCTGGCTGAGATGGTTTAATGTCAACGATTATATCCACCTGGAGAGCACTGTATGTGGAAAATAGAAAGTTAGAACAGAATGCCAGAGATTTTCAGCTATCAACCTTCTTCCAATCCATCATGTTTCCACTGTCTGGCCAGCTGATTAAAATGCTGGATATTATCCCAGGCAACACAACATGTGCAAAACAGATTGTTATTCCATATACACTTAAGTGATTTTGCATAACAATAGAAACAAGTACTTTTTAGAAAAAATATATATTTCTGTCTCTTATTTACAGGAAGTGTGCTACTCAATTCATCTATTATTTAGTGCAGGTAAGTTATATGACTAGCAGGTTGCTTTCTAAAGTAAGCAATTTTCTTATTTCACTGTGACAGTGCCTAAATATAACTGTTTCAGTTTCCTCTGGCTATAACTGTATTAAAACTTTAAATAATACCTTAAAAAAAAGTAAAGAGGACAAGCAGGTTAACACACATGCAGAAAAAAACCTAACCCAAACCATTAAGTACTATATTGGGGGGTGTCTCTGCCTAAACAGTTAAATTGTGGAATGACCTTGCTTAAGATCTTGCGTGCTTTGAGGAATTAAGCAGTGTATTCAGTTTCCACTACTTCTGGGTATATAGTTACTTTAAAAAGAAAAAAACCCAGATGTCCAGCCTACTACTTGCTGGAAAATAGATGAAAACTGTCCAGATTTTCAAGATCACAGTAAAATAAGTAGAGCAAATGGGTTCTTACCCATCAATAACATCTCAACATGCAAAATACCAATTCAACAGAAAAACCTATACTTCCAGACCATCTTATGGGGCCATACATTACAAGAACGTGCTCATCTCCATGTAATAGTTTCCAGCTAATATCCTACACTGAGACTTCATGTATCTTGGATGGATCATTGATCCATCTCCTGCAGCTTTACACATGCCCAGCTCAGCTTCTGTATGTTTCTTTGGGGATTTAAACTTCGTAAGGATAGCTGTGGATAACACATAAAACTAAGAACAAAGTAACTTAGTACCTCTTTTTTTTTTTTTTCCCCCACTTTTAGTAGCAAAACATTGAAACTTTTTGCAGTGTTATCATCTCAAAACCAAATTCCTATTGTGATATTATCCAAAGCCAAAATCTTGGAACCAGGGCTGTCATTGTGTAGCACTACAAGGGACTTGGAATGATGCTTTTCATCAGCTCTGTTCAGGATGGGGCTGCATCATCATTTGGGGTTACCTATTCCATTTCCACTACACTGCCACTCCACTACACTACCCACTCCTCTCCACTACACCTCAACACTTTCTTACTCTCCCCAGGTTATTATGCAAGAAAATTATCAGGCTCTGGGTTCAACATCTTGCAAAGAGAATTATCCTTTTCACAAAAACACCTCCTCCCACCTCCATCTTCCTGTGTGATTTTCTCATTAGGGACAGGATCCACTCACATGCAGCTGCATGAGGAGCAGAACCAGACAATGCCAGATATCCAGTGAATGCAGTAAGCAGACAGGATTTTAAGTCCACCTTATCTCTGATGAAATTGTAACCATCTAAGTTTCATAGCAAATTTATGTTCTAGCAATCATACTTGGCCCTTAGTCATACTTGGAAAACCTCTTCCCATGTGAAGCAAACCCCACTTATGTTCTCCCACTAAGATCTAGGAAAGACCAGCAAAAGATGAGTATTCTATATGTCTCACCTCCCAAAGGTATCTTTGACAATTTAGAAAATCCTCATAATGTGGACAGAGAGTTACTTTTCCTAACCAGTAGTTAAAAACTTTTTTAGTCAGTGCACCACTGTCAACCCTTAACATTTCTCATAATTACCAAACTATCCCTTAAACTCAACTGAAACTTGACAGAAAATATTGTTGGGAATCTTCAGAGGAGCTATGGAACACTTACCATAGAGCACAGATCACTTGCAGCCTCTGGACACTGTCTGGGAGCCACCATCCTAGACCTTGCTGCCAGTCATCCCTATCTGTGACAGGTCAAGATTACTTTCGAGCTCTGTCTCACCTCCTCATACAGTGGTCTAACCTTAAAACTTCTCTGTCAGATACTGCCCTTACTGATATTTCCTTATTCACCTTATCCTTGGAAAAATGCAATTGATTGACCAAGCAGGGGAGCAGTACACAGTCCATAAAAGCTGTTCTTTGCAGTCTTGTCCAGAAAAATCCTATGATTATGAAGGAGGATTCAAAATCTTTACATACTGAAGAACCAACTTCTATTTAATGTATTAAAGCCCAAGCTTTTCTTTAAGGATGAAATGGCTACTTTCAGTTGATTTTTATAAGACAAGTGAAGTTCTTAGCTATTACTTCAAACAGTTTTAGTCTATTTAGATGATACTTTACCTGTTAGGATTGGAATTTGGAGTACTTAGTTCAATGATATGAACTTCTCTTTCTTGGACTAAGTTAGACATAAGGCACCCCTCTGCTGGTTTTGGTTGTAGGTATCCCGCAAGGTAATTTAAAGAGAGAAAATTCTTTTTTATGTTGCACGACGGAGGAAAAACTTGATCTGGAGGGGGGAAAAAAAGAAAGCATATGGACCTTTAAACACAGATGTCAACTTAGATGTGTGCACGTACCACACCAACTTCAGTGTTCCCTGTGTTGCTGACAGGTGTATCTAGCATCTATTATAAGCACATATGACAAATCATCATATTGAAAGGGAGATTACTGTTGCACCAATACATCAACTTTCTAATAGTTATTATTTATGGATTTAAACACTTAATGAAAGAAAATCCCTGCAAAGAGAATTTTGAAAACAATTCTGAAGAAAAATATGTGAAAAACTTTTCAAAATTAATAAAATACATTTAATTTGTTCCTTGCATCTTTACAAGAGATTTCTTTCTATTGCAATTTACTCAGAGATAACTTTTGGAATCAACTCCTCCCTGTGGAAAATGTTTTATTCTTGTTATTATAAACTTACCATGCTTTAAATACTACAGAACATACTTTCCACTTCCTTACTTAATATATTTCCTATATATTGTGTAGTCAGAGTCAGTATTGTCTAGAAAGCAACAAATACTCATTTGTCTTGCACATGGAAAATTAAAAGCATCAAGAAAATTATGGAATCAGATATTGATATTAAGAAACTCTGATCACAATATGCATAGCTGAAATGATGAAATTCTAGCATAGCTATTCAAACTCTCTTTTGGTTTTAACCAAAAAGCTGAATGTGAGCATTACAGAATCCCAGAATGTGCTGACCTGGAAGAGATCCACAAGGGTCATCGAGTCCAACTCCTGGCCCTGCACAGGACATCCCCAAGAGTCACACCCTGTGTGCCTGAGAGCATTGTCCAAAGGCTTCTTGACCTCTGTCAGGCTGCTGCTGTGACCACTGCCCTGGGGTGTCTGTTCCAATGCCCAGCCACCCTTTACACCATTAGTGTAAAATTCAAACCATAAAAAATAGTCACTTCATATGAAATTCTCATGCACAGCCTGTATTACTGTACCCCAAGAAACAGTATTTCTAGTGAAAATCAGGAGCGCTTTGCCTTTCTGAGATAGCTTGACATATGAATTGTCATAATACATAGAAGGACTAAGTACCATGTTCAACTACTTGAAGTCCTGTAAGAATACAATTCCACATGGCTGGGTCTTTGACCATTGCTGTACAAGAACGATTTTTCCTATTAAGGTCAGTAGCAAGATACAAAAAAACCCCAAAAAACTAAAAGAAAATAAATCAACTAGCATGCATTGTGAACACAAAACTGTGAAGAAACTCTTATGAGCTGTGCTGAGGCCATGCACTCTCTAAATGAGAACTGAAATGTCACCTCTGAAGTGCATTTGTGTGTGCTACCCAACTTTGCAGGAAGACCAGAGACTCCTGTGACCCTGGCCTCTGCAGAAACAATCAGGGGAGTTTCTTCTCCTGATCTTACACAAAGCAGCCTTTGAATATTAACCCTGTTGTGTCCCCTACAGAACTACTAAAGCTGTGTCAGGCTGTGACTATTCATACTGCCCAAGCAAAGCTCTTCTCTAACATCTGGAATGTGCCCTGCCAGATTAGCCTTGAATGCAGCTGCAGTTCTGCCAGCTCCTCCCACAACAGCACAGAACGGAAAATGATCCCAAATGGTCTATGCTGAGCTTAAATTTTTAAATATATATATACACACACACACACACACACTAGGTATTTGCTTCTTAACTGCTGTACAACACGATTCAGGCCATAAAATAACAGTTCTGGAGTAGTTAGTGGGTAATTACCACACGTGCTATCATTTGCCATTGCAAAGAACTCAGTTCTTGCTCCTGGCACTTCCATTAGGCGTCTCTGGAGCTCTCTAGAAGTGCTGCTCTTGCTGCCAGAAGCACAGAGACTCCCCAGCCTGGGCCTCCGCTCGATAGCACACTTTTCCTCTGCAGCAGATTTCAACTCTATCACAGGCTACTTGACATTCACACCAGAATGAATTTACTCTCATCCACAGCAGTTACCAAAATCAGGCTGGAGCAGAAAAGAAAAGGGGATCCATTTCATCTTTCTTTGCTCACTACACTTCTCTACTTTGTTAGTTTCAGGGCTGTCTATGTACTTTGGAAAGGGACTGCAGGTGTTTGCAATCAATTAAAAACATCACCAAACCAGCCAACAAACAGGCAGTTTATGGATTCTGTGCCTCTCTAATCTCCCCAGACTCCCAATACGGAATCAGACGTGAGGTTTGCAGGCAACAGCCTCAGCAGAGGTCTCTGGCCAGCAGGCCGGGGTGCCAAGGGCCCCGCTGGCCGGAACACAGCGGAGCTGCGAGCAGTGGCCGGCAGCCGCCTCCTCCTTCGGCGAGTGCCAGGCGGCTGGATGGACACAGAGACTGCACACCAGGATCTGCAGTCTCTGTGTGCAGCACTTCTGTTTTACTGATGAGGACAGACACTGTCTGCTCTATGCTGCACAAATTAGGTGTCATCCACAGGTTCTTGGCTGAAGTTGAATATCCAAGCTTAACATCATCCTCAGGATGTTTTTGTGCAAACGAGCACTGTTAATCAAGTGTCACTCCCCAAGACAGGCACCCTGGCGCAGCAGCAGTTGGATTCAGCAATAAAAATCCCATCCAAGCAGAGCTTGCCTTTCAAAATCTGATCTGGGCATAAGCAAGGTGTTTGGAATTTTCCTTGGGCACCCTGATGGTAGGGCTTATTTATGTGTATTTCACAGTTTGCTAGCCCTTAGCACAACAGAGATCAGAACCTTGGCTGGCATTTAATGTCAGGATAGAAATGGGATCAGGGAAGGGCCTACAGGGGTGTCAGGAGGGAGGATGCAAACTCTAGGCAGTGCTCATCCCGCAGCAGGACACACAGCTAAGCCAGACACAATGAGACCATGTGGCAGCATTAAACCAAGCAAGCATGGCACACAGGATATGTGCACTGGTGTGTTCTGGCTATAAATTCAGAGCCAGGACTGATGTTTCAGCTTCTGCCAGGACAGAAGCGAAGTGTTACTGTCTGTAAACATTTTCCAACTGTCTGTACATTTTCCACATTAGCTACTGTTAAAGCTAATTTTTTTTCTTATTTAGCTAAGAAATGTGTTGAAATTAGGGTCCCTCCAGGCTAGCACATTTTCCCTGGATTTACTGGTGATGCTGGTTGCATTAGGTAACATTTAGCTAACCAATAGGACTTCCAGACTTGTTCAATCATGTCTTACTGAACCATGAGGAATTAAACTCACTTCTGCTGAAAAACACATACCAAGACCACTTTCACCATGAGCACTCCTGCTTTCTATAATCTGACAGTGATTATCACAGCAGTCACTCTGCCATCTCTTTCATTACACAAACCAAGGCAAGAACAAGAACCACACTTCTTGTGCCCTCTTCCTCCACAACCCCATTCTGACCCCTTAAAATTCTTCTGTGATCACCATCCCTCCAGTATTTGATCAGCAACTCTTCAGAATCAACAGGATTCAGATGCACTTGGCCCTGATCCAGTTTGCTAGTGCTCTCAGCTGCCTTTCATTTGCAGTTTCAAAAGTGACTTAAGAGACCCATGGCATCAGAAGCAGCTTTATTCTATGAAAGATCACCCTTCTTCAGATCGTTCTGTCCTTTGGCTTGCATTTTCTGTTTTCTGTATTCAGCTACAGCCTACACTTCTAAAATGTTACATCTTCCAGTTTCAGATTTGTCTAACTTGAGTGAAGCTGAAATGTAGACAATTATATGAATACAGCCATCAAATTCTGTATCAGTCACATAGCAAGGAACTGCTTTGTGTGACCACCTATAGATTATGAGCAATACTAGCAGTGATTCACAGGCTGTCAGCTGAGGTTACAACTTACTAAATCTCATGAGGAGTGTAAGTTTTGTATGAAAAGCCTAAATTGTACGTCACTGCATGCTGTGGATTGTGAAATCCAGTGATTCCATTGTTCACTCTGCAGAGAAGCAGACCAGGACCACATCCCACGTGGTTTTCACAGAACTCCTCACACGACTGCTGCAGTTCAAGAACTGACCCTGTCCCCACCCCTGAACACATGCACAACCCCCACACATACACACATATTCACTTCTGCCAAGAATGTAAATCAAAATCAAATACGGTTACAGCTGAGCTAGTTTGTAGGAGCCTTCTCAGAAACTGTCTAGTTTGGTTGCCTGCCAAGCTCCATTTTGTGTACTTGCTCCTAATTAAATTGTGCTTTAGCGCATTCTAAAGATGATGCAAAACCCTCCTCTTTACCCTCCTGGTTTGACTGGAGACGTGCAAATCAACAAGCAAAATTTTATCTAGTTTTTTCAACATATCTAATTAAATATTTGTCTCCAAAATGCAGAGATCACTACTCCCATGTATATGTTTCAAGAGCATTTTAATAAGCTAAGAAATATATTTCTGAATTATTTTCTGGCATTAGAATCCATGGCTGGTGCCAAGTAGAGCCAAAAAAAAAAAAGCTCCACACAAGGGAATCCTCTACAAATTTGGCAGGATTTGGATAAAACTAACTCAGGTATGTTCTGATTTTGGGGGGCAAACCTCCTATGTCAGGAAATCAAATTATGAGATACATGTGGTTAGGAAAGAATGCTTTCTCCACAGTAGGCTGTTAGTTGGTTTTTTCTTTTCTGTAACCAACTACCTCAGCTGTTTGGGAGTTTCTGTAGAGATATTCCTGCAGAGGATCATGTAGTTATGTTGTGCCAACACTGCTCAGCTATGGAGCTACAGCCTGAGCCCCACCTCACTACGGGCCTGTGTGAAGTCCCCAAGGAGCTGGAGTCCTCTCCCAGCTGCACTAGGCCACCTGAAGAATCTGGCATGTGGCTCAGAACAACAGGAAATCTTTCTCCTTGGGATGAAAATATGTAAGGACAGACTAAGGTAACTTAGTCTGGTGAGGAAAGCAATAATTCTTTGCCCAAAGAAGCCTGGGTCCTTATACAAGCAAATACTGAAAAAAGAAAAAAAAGTAACTCGGGTCTTTCTAGAAATTTCCCCCTACTTCAAGGTCTCTACTTCTTCAGATGAATACGCCCAAACAATCACCATGAGTAGTTGATTCTGTTTAAAAGGTAAAGTTTGACTCTTGTAAGAGTCTGAGCAATTGCATCCACATTTATGAGCATAAAGTTATGGCACCAGAATCTATTAAAAATTTCCTAAACCCAAGGTCTGGTATTTAGGCTTGCTCTTGTTTCTCTGCTTCCCCTTTCATATCATATCTCTTGGAAAATGAGAGGTATGTTTAAAAATAAAAATAAATGAAATATAAGCAACACATTCTCAGTATCTGAAAGTGTCTATGAATTCAGTTGGTTTTGTTCTGGTTTACCTTCTCCTACTTTAATATAGATGTTTCTTGATATTTTAAGTTCAGTGAAAGACGTTACTGCTCCATATTCCTTCTGGGCCCACTGTAGCAGGTGTTCATTTTTCTCAGGAAAAAACTTTTCTTCTGTTTCTGCTGACAAAGAGAAGTTTCCTTTCTCAAACTGAACAACGGAACCTAAAGACACCTGATGGGAATAAAAACATATTTTAATGTGGTACATTTATCCACACAGACACATAGCATGTTTAAGCAATGTAATCTGTCACATCCAAATGCAGTGACTGAAGGTGATTATGGCTTATTTCCCAAAATACCCAAATGTCACATGTTTTAACATAATGATTCCTTTTCCAGAGATGTTTTTTAAGAAGACTGAAGTGCCCATCAGCCCAGGTGGGGTGTACAGGGCAGCTGAAAAACAGAGGGCTCTGAACCACTCTCCAAAACTGTACTGCTGCAGAAGTGGAACCACAGTGCTGCAGGGGAAGATAAACTTTGGGGGCAAAGCAAGGGAGAGGATAAGAAGAGGATAGTCTGAAGAAATGAAGGCAGGTAAGAATGTGAAGCTAAATAAAACTGGGAACTACTGAAGTAAATCCCAAATCAGAAAGAATGTGAGTCCAAGTTCAGCGACATATAAAGGCCAGCCCAGAAACAGAATGTAAGGAAAGAGAAAGGCTAAGAGAAAAGGATGGCATTTACTGTTGCTTTATTTACAGGAAGTGAGGAAATACTTTAGTTCAATAGATAAAGCAGATGAGGTATATACATCTTCAGAAAAATTCTTAAAAATAGGTTACATTAACTGAGGTCTTGAATGGAAAGACTAAAGTGTTATTTAAAATAGTGAAAATGGAAAAACAGTACATGGAAGGGTAATAGGTTCTGCAAGAAAGCCAAAGATGTCCAAATACAGCTTCACTGGAGTGGCAGTAGCATCATTCAAAAACAGAAGGTGCTAAGGGGTCAGACTCTCTTTCAGACTGTGACCTGCTTCAACCTGTGTAGGTCTTATGAGACAAATAAGTAATTTCAGATTTCCTACAATGCAACATCATCCCAACAGCAACCTTTTGACTCTCCTGTCCCTGCAGATGGATGTAGCCAACACTTCCAGGACATCTGTCAACTCTCAAAATGTCCCTACAGGAAGTGGTAAAAGAGCAGCATTCCTTCATTTGCCCAACCCATCCATACACTTCACTGTCTCTTCCTTCAAGGTGCTCAAGGACTGGGGCCAGCATGCCCCACCCAGGCTGGTCCTTCAATGGACACCTTCACTAAGATCTAAATACCAAGTCAGGAAGAATATGTACTTGAGTGAAAGCACAGCAAGATGAACAAGCCTTCAGGTGTGAAATCATCAGTGAAGACCTTTTTGGACATACTCCCTGTAGTTTGTTTAGATACAACACACAGCCCCTACTTCCAGACCACTGCAGCAAACAAGATTTCATGAAAGTACCACCATTCCATCTTCCCTTCTGCTGTCAGCATCCCAGGAAGAAGTCTGAGTCAACCTGTTCTCCTGCCCCTTCCCTTTTCACATCTTTCTACTAACCCAGACTTCTTTGGTGGAACAACATATTTTATTACCCAACTGAGATGCCAAAACTACTGATAACTCAAAGAGGGAAAAACAAATCATAAAAATACATCATAACAATTTCTGTCCAGAGCATTATTTACACTTAAGTATCTCTCAACCTAATTATTTTACACAGATTATCTGAAGCCAGGTTCCAATTACAGAAATTAACTAATGGCAACAAACTATTACCTTCCCTGAAGCTATTGTAGCCAGCACTATTTCAGGGTGATATATACCAAATTCTTTGGCACTTGCAAGTATTTGTCCAAGCAGACGCATAAATTACATCTTCGGCATATGAGAAGAAATTGCAAAATCTTCCCTGTGCCTCCATCTATAATGCCAGCATTTATTATGCACATATCACATATTCTTCTCTAAGAGAAGGCACAGGTAATTCAGAGTTCAATTTGACCAGACCTGTTACAAAAAATACCTTAGGAATCCTTTTGCCAGAATAGTTTTCAAAGTTTAAACTGACATCTGTTTCAATTCTGAATAATCTTTCTCATTTGTTTTCAAATGACTACCATAAGAGGATTCTTTTAAATTAAAAAAAAAAATCTTTATTATTCAGTGTAACACAGACCACACCACATTCTCTCAATACTCTCATAGTTCTCAAATAAGGAAGCAAAGTCTGCCACTAGAGTTAATCTGGTTCTAGGAAAGGAGAGCAACCAGTTATCTCTGTAAGGTATTTAGCAAATAGAATTCACTTTGTATTTTCACCACCTAGAAGCACCCATGCTACAGGCTGATTTCATGGAGCATCTCTACAATGCTCCTAACGCATCGAATTCTGTGTAAATTCCAAGTGTACAGTCTCAGAGGATGGCACTAACACAGCACATGCCAGGTCATGCTGGATTGTGTACTTTTATATCAGAGACAGGTGGGACATTTTCACAGAGCTTTGGCCTAACTAGAAAAATCTCCCATGCATGAAATTCACCAGACTTAAGGACTTAATCAGTAATTATTTTGCAGAAATATTGAACAGATGTTGGCATTCCACCCTCAGAGACAAACAGTTTATCCAGTAAGAGCAGTAGTTGGTTTTCATTTACACACTGTTTACATTTTTTTTTTTATGGTCAGCATCAGGGTAAAGCAGCATCAATGTGTCTTTTTAAACATTTCAGGACAGTGTAAGAGAAAATATTTTTCCTTCAAAATAATAATCAAAGAAATGGATTACCTTGCAGTAATACATTTTTGCTGTATTTTTCATTTGAGATAGTTAAATGTATGCTAACACAACAGCTGTCTTCCTCAGAATACACTTGGTTTTTCATTTATTACTAATTAAAACTTGAAAACCTTTTTCATCATCCTGCAGCATGACAAATGTCTTCCTGGGGGACAGATCCTATCAAAGTGACCACGTGCTTCAAGGGAGGAACCGACAGACAGAAAGCAGAGCAACTAAAAGGTCTGGCACAAGCATCCTCACTAAGTGATCATACAGTAAACATCTTTAAACAAACATGAAGCTTATCATACTTATTTTTTTCAATTGCTTACTAAAGTCTATTTGAAATGCTGGTTCCACTACCCAGGTTTTAGAAAGGACTGCAGAGTTCTGCTGTGCTTGCCAATGTTGGGATTTTTACTACACAGACCTAAGGCAAGGTTAAGTGAGCCAAGCACGTTATTTGTTCTGGAAAGAATTCAACAGACCCTTCCAAAAAAGGCAACCATCACTGTTTCAACACCTGCCTTGAACATTAACTACTTACTCCTCAGAACAAATCAAAAGCAAATCTAACATGCTTAGGACAATGCAAAGCATTAAAGTCTAATAATGTTTTAAGTATTTGGGAACTAACCAATTTTTATCTGAGAACTAATTACACACTGATTGAGTGATTAAGAGACTGCTGCCACAGCCACTCTTACCTCCTCCCTTCAACTCCTTTAGTGGTTACTTTCTGAGGTTAGAGAGTGGAAAAAGTGCCCCAGCTCTATTTCTTCCAGTTGTTGTGAGGACATGAAAAGGAACTGCACTGGAAACATCCTCTGCTGTTGAGTAAACCTACATGTCCTGTCACTTTTCTGAGACTAAATGAAGAAGCTGGACATGGAAAATCTGTTTGGAAGACCAAAAGATACTGGCCATGGCCACTAACCACAGCAAGCACCACAGTTCAAAGGGTTGTTCCTCAGAGGAAATAAGGATCAAGCATAGGATATTGAAAATGCTACCAAACCCTGAATATTCCATCAAAGAACAAAACATATTTAGGAACATATTTTGGTTGCATACACTATTACCCTGCTGACCATTGGGGAAAACAGGGCCTGAAATTTTCTCTGCACTATACCAAGGCAAGGAAACATACACCCCTCAGGCTGCGGCAACGAAACAAAAACAGCCTTCATACATCCCTTAAGAAAGTTTCCAGTTTGAATAAAACTGCCCTTGCAAAGCTGCCATGGTAGTTCAGGACATCAGTTACCTGGCAGAAGTGCCAAATGTCATGAGTTGCTATTCCCCAGAGAAAACAACTCTCAGAACCAAACCTGACTCATCTCAAATATACACAGTGGTGAGCGTGAATACTGCACACACAAAACGGCATATTCTGTTTCTTATTTTACCTATTTCCTTCTCTCCCTTTAAACATTTATTGCCTTTTTTTTCTTTGAATCTGATCCAAGGGGATATTTACTTTGCTTTATAACATTTTAAGTATTTAACACAGTTATAATTCAGAACTCCCAAGTAGGAAGCAAGTTCCTAATTCAGCCTTGAGAGAGAGGTGGGCATCTCTGGGCCATGACTCAGGATACAAAGGTAAGTGTCCACAGCCACCCAGCATGAACCAATCCCTCCCCCCACAAGAACAGCTACACCACTACCCATCGAGGGCCTACCAGCTCAAGGACCACCTAATCACCCCTAAAGCCACGGTGGAGGAAAATATACTAGGAGGAAAAGAAGCAGCATCCTTCATATTTTTATCTGAGCTGAACAGTATCAGACCTGTGGTGGAACACATAGGAGAGGAGTGTATCTGCCCAGAATAAAATTAAAAGATTTGAACCAACTATTGGAGCGGCCTACATGGGGATCAGAGTCAGCCAGTGTTTTTTGGTATTGTACTTTGATGTAATTTCATCCTCTTACAGGGGAAAAATAAAGCCACAGATGGAGAAATATCAGGTATTCTAAAACTCAAAAATGTATCTTTTGTTGTTTATAAACCCGTATACAACATACTTTAATCATCAAGAGAACAATTCTCTTCAAGAAGTGAATAAGAAACATGCTGCTTTTGAAATTACATGCCACATTTGTGAATCACCTATCATAGTCCTTACAGCCACAGAGGTGTGATGTTCTCAGGCAATGACCGAATTTTTCATTTTGTTCTCAAGACCACATGCAGTCATGACAAAATTCCACTTCCAGTTCTCACATTTTCAAAAACATGCACATAAGAAGCACTATCTTAAATACATTTTAGATTTTAATTCAACTTCCTGGGAGATACTCAGTTTTGCAGCTATCAAAGATCTTTATCTAGTTAATGGTGTTCAGTGTTTTCTCAGGATGAAAGCAGAACCTTACGAGATCAGAGAGGGGACTCCTGCACATCTTTATATCTTTATATATCTAGGAAAAAGGTCCTGGGATTTTCTATCAAAGCTGAATTTGTGTCAAAGCAAGTGGAACTTTCAAAACCCTAAAGAACAGTTACTAGAATGATAAAGAAACAAACAAGAAAAACTGTAGAAAGGGGAAATCTGGTACCAAAGTTTAAGGCTCAGCAGGAGTTTATTAATTGGACACAGGTAACTGCCCACTTAATTTAACAACATCTTAATAGACTCAACATAACACTT
>VYZP01037831.1:0-142559 GCA_013400635.1 Hypocryptadius cinnamomeus | reverse complement strand
CAGCAAAACAAATGCAAGGCAAATGTTACTTGGCCGGTATATCCAGGCAAAGGAGTTCCCAAACTGCATCATCCATCTGGAGGGGGAAATAGATCCTTTCCTGGCTCATGGTGGATGCTTAGTGAGTGTAACTCCTTCAGCTGCAAATACACAAGTTTCTGTGCTAACTCTGCCAGGCTTCTGTTTCCCTGGGTTTTTCACTGGGTATGTGGCAGTGGAAGCTCACCTGTTCTCTGGCTCCTCAGTGCCAGGGGAGAAGTGCTGTGAGCCAGCAGAGCAAGCTTGGTTTGTGGTAGTGTTCCTAGGGGGTGTGTGTGACAGTGACTCATGACCCCTCTTCATGTTGGTGCTGCCAGGTCAGCTACAGATGCATGCCTATTGTGAAAACCCAGACATTGTGTTATGTGGAAACAAGAGTGACCTGGAGGACCAAAGGATGGTGAAGGAAGAAGATGCTAAGGAACTTGCAGAAAAATATGGGTAAGTAACTTTCTTCCAATTATTGCTGTATTTAGAGCAGAATGAGATATTTTCTGTAATGCTTTTTTCTGTATACTGAAAGGTTATTGTGAGAATAAGCATTTTAGAATGCTTAACTGCCTGGTATGATATCTTTTTTTCTGTCTGAGATTAATATTTTCTTCATTGCTTAAAAATAAGTACTTAGTATTGCAGTAATCTTGCACTGGATATTGGGTAATCTTTGCTTGGCAGTAAATAGTGTAAATTTTCCCAAACATTCTGGAAAAGAGAGAGAATTTAGAGAGGCAGGTGAATAATGGGGTCACTTCACTGCTCTTACCTGTGCTGAGGCATCTGCACTCTCACAGGCTCCCAGGGAGTCTGAAAACTGAGTCAGCCCAGTAGGAAGACAGGGTAGCCTTGCCCTTCCCCTTGCTGCCAGGCACAGGTCATGTGCCTCTGAAGGAAGTATGTGAAATCTTTGTTCCTATCAGATATTAATTTGTACTTTTATACTCCCTTAACTCTTTCATGGGGCTTATCTTTGGATTACCTTTGCATTTCACTGAGAACCAGAAACACATTTCTGAAAGAAATCATCTGATGCATTTGTTGTATTTTAATTCATATAATGGAGCAATTTGCTGGCATATGAACTGGATTTCTCAAACGAAAGCTAAGTTAAATGATGTGCTCCAACCACTAATCCACCTTTGTCTGGAGGGATAGAGTAAAATTGCTTCAAAGTAAAGCCCACAGGACAGGGAACAGTGGGAATACTGGCTCCTCAGTGCAGGCTGCCTTGTTCTGCAGGTCTTCTGCTGTGTCAGGATGTTCACTAGGCACAAATTAGCTTGCCTTGGCCTCAAAGAATCATTGGAGGCAAATCAGAAGCAATCTGTCTATGAGAGAGAAATGGTTTAGTGCAGTAATACCTTCTTACTTTTTCCTTCTGTGAAAATGCTTGTTTGAAGTCAAGTCCATGTCAGCAAGTGCATGTGGTACTTTAACCAGCTGCTTGTGAAGGAGCAAGAAGTTTTAAACAGCAGCAGATAGCATGTGACCATATCTTAAATCTCTTTGCATGTGACTTCTGAAAATAATTTATGAAGTATTTGTCTTTGTGGCTGAAAATGCAACTTAATTTAGGAATAGTGAGCTAAAAGCCAGGGTTGTGGATCACATCCAATCTGTGGGCAGTTAGGAAATCCTCTGCCCTGTAGAGGTGAGACAGGATGGCTGCTAGGGGACACTTTGTCGTGAGGGGAGGCAAGATAAATCCTGCTGCAGTGAACAGTCTTCTGGTAACTAAAGTGTGAGATAGTGAATGTCCCCTTCTGTGGAAGGGCCTTGTATGGACGTGTGATGTATTTGAAACAGATTGCAAGAGGCCTGCACAGACACAGCAAGAGACTTTTGGCCACTCATTGGGTCTTGAAAGTTAAGCAAGAAATACTTAAAATTCTGAAGTGATGCTATCAGTTTCCTGGGCAGTAACACAAATGCAGCCACTGTAGCACCACACTGTGGGGAGCACTAAGTACAGAAGGCAATAGCTACAGATCCACAGTGGAACATCCTGATCCACAACAATAAAGAAACAACCAATGTACTTTAGAAACCAAAGTGCCAGAAACTTTTCTTGACAAAGACATGGATGTTCTGAGCACTGAGATTTCTTTTTTTATGTAAGAAAGTTGAGGTTTTTATGTAAGAGAGTTGTGGTGTCAATAGAAGAAAGTCAGCTTCAGTAGTGACGAGTACCACCACACTGTGAGTCTTTAGTGCCTTGCCTGCAGAGGAATGGCCGTAGCAGCATTCCTTCTCCTGCAATTACTTTATATGTCCTTGTGTGCACAAGTGTTCTCCTTACTGATTTCTGTGCACATCAGCTCTGGAGTAACTGCATCTCTTGCAGGGAACGGAGTTTAAAAAAACAGACCGCAGGAGCACAACTTTGGGAAATCATGCTGACAAGTACCTCTATAAATTGTGGACTCCATTAACGTTTGCCCTTCTGCCCTACCTCCAGTCAGCCATTTCATTAATTTCTTTTGCATTTCAGACCATTGAGCACTTAGTGTCTCTCTGCTATGGAGTAGCAGTGACAGTCTTAGTGTGAGTTCTAACTACGTAGCAGTAATACTGTATTTTTTTTTCTTCTGTGAGTGACAACTGTATGATGTAAGGTTATATTTTTTCTCTCCTGCAGAATCCCATATTTTGAAACCAGTGCAGCAAATGGGAATAATGTAAGCAAAGCCATTGAAACTCTGCTTGACCTCATTATGAAGCGCATGGAACGATGTGTGGATAAATCCTGGATCCCTGAAGGGGTGGTGCGCTCCAATGGGCACAGCTCTACAGAACAACTGAATGAGGAGCAAGAAAAAGGCAGATGTGGCTGTTAGCCCAGTTACAATTAACTTTAATGTGTATGATACAGTACAGTTGCAGCTTACCTGTTTAACTTTGGGACAAATCGCTTTGTGTAGTTATTTAATGAGCTATATTATTACTGATATGAATTTTTATTTGCTTTCTCTCAAACAACGTTGATCTCCACTTGTAAGGTATGCAGTTTATTAGCTGTGGCACAGAGGTTAAATTTGGTTTAGCACTGGATGTTCCTCTAATTCTGTGCTTGGGAGGAAAGGGGAAGAAAGGAATTTTCATTACCAAATTCAGAAACAAGTCTCTATGGGCAGCCAGAAAGGGTAGGCTTCTGAGTTGAAGGGTTTGCAGTTGCCCTTGGCAGTCTCCATCAACTACACAGAGTAGGCATTTAGATTAGATACTGTGACAGCTCTTGGTGTCTCCTAACGACGAGATAACCAACTTGCTTCTTGGTTTTAAACAGAAACATTTAATAATTTCACCAATTAATAACAATCTTAAAGAGCACATCCTGTGTTTTCCACAAAAGCCTGAGAGTAGTTTTTCCTTGCTCTCCTAATCCATCAGTTTTCAGTGATGAAAACCAAAGGGAAGCACTTCAGTACAGAATAAAAAGCTCCAGAGAACCACAGAGCACTTGGGGCATGTCATGTAATTGAACATGTAAACTACAACTGTACTATATGAAATGCATCCAATGCAGCCTATGGGACCTCCTGACATCATTTGAATTTCTAGAACATGCATGTATGTAAATTTATAAGTAAATGGCATAACTGTGCATCTGTTATGTTTCTTTCATATTGCTACTCATGTTTTAACAGGAATGTAGGGCAACCTAGATGTCAGGAAAATTTCATCAGAGTTGGTGCTTTACCAAACACAGATTGAGAATGTTTCTTCAAATTTGGATTGAGAAATGAATGATTATTGTCTTCTGGTGAGATGCAGCTAACATACTAGTCCTATAGATCAGTATTTCTATGAATTTATAATGCTCATTTTATTCTGCCAACCTTTGTGTCCTGAACATCTTGGTTATCATATAGTAATTTATGGCTTGTTCATTTCCTTTAGGTTGTATTTTAAAAAGAATATAGTTACTTTTGTCTCCCCCCAACTATGGATCACATAAATGTAATTTTTGGTTTCAGTGGATCATGTTACTCTAACCATTATTATTTATTTGTATGACCTAGGAAACAATCAGTATTTTTTGGGCTTTTGCCCAGACTGATTTATAAGATGTGCCTACCAAACTGTTTTCTACCCTGGCAGAGGTTGTATAATTGTAAGGTATTGCCAATTAAAGTCATAACATGCCAAATTGAGTCTTGTTACAGACCTTCCAGAGCAGCTTGTTTACAGCACTCCAAAGCTATTGCTTCTTTAGAAATTATGTATTTATTTATTTAAATATTCTAACTACTGCAATTTCAGGCAAGTATTGATACCAGTTATGAACATGAATTGCAGCATAACAAAATTTTTGAAGGAAGGACCAAAAATGTTTCTAGAATAGGATCTAAGGAAAAAAAAAATTTGATGTAGCTTCTAGTTATATTAATTACTACAAGAATAAGTGTTTAAACTTGGTTCTTAAAATATTTTACACAGTAATGCATTGTTCTTTAACAAACACAATGTGTAAATATTAGATTTTTATCACAGCATACACAGAATATTTTAAAAGTGCAATATAATTTGACTGCTCTGGGGCTAGGACAGAGGTAAAAGAAATTTATATATGAGTATAGGGTTTTGGTTTTTTCTACTCCACTTCTAAAATGCTTGTAGACCGGAGTTACTGTAGTTTAATTCAGAGTGCCTTTTGAAGTTACCATCATGTTTCTGACCGGTAGAGTAAGAAACTAGTGTAAGACACAATACATTTCAATGTACTTCAGTGTCTGAATTTCTTTTAATGTAACTCTTTGGTTTTCAGAGGGTTGCAGTGGAACTTTGTCATGCATTAACTTAAAATGGGAGTTTTTGTGCTTATAGCTCCATCCAGTTCCTAAAAACTTTAAGGATTATCGCAACCAGCTATTGAGCTAAGTGACTACTGAAATAGTGTAAAAATATTTCCTTTTGGATACTTATGTTTAAATTGGATATTAAATATTAAATACTGAAACTGTCATATTTGTGTCATGGCTATTATTTGTAAATATTTACAAAGAGGATCTACATAAAATTGCTTTGATGCCAGCCTTTGAAATGTGCCGTAAGATTTATCTGTTTGAATTATTGTGTGACAAAACTTTTGTTCCCTTTTAAACTCTCATGAGAAATCACAGTAAATGTTTTTGACAGTAAATTACACTGCTCTTACTAGGCTAGTACTGGTTTTAAGAAACAAGAATTCTTAAGTGATGTGAAACTGTTACATCAAGAAAAGTTGTTTCCATTTAGTGTCAGATGGAGACATCAATCTGTAATTGAACAAAGTTTTGGAAAGTGTTTCCATTAAGATGGATTGTCCCAGGATTTCTTATAATAATATAAAATAGTTAAACATTCCTGATATGAACTTTGCCAGCACTGTTGAACTGAATTGTAGCATTTCCTATTGCCTCAGTTCAATGTCAGTCCGTGTCCTGCACTGTCCCTGTGTGTTGTGAGGATTCTTTGTTCAGATGTGTCCAAGGTCTGTGCTGTGGTTGAGGTGCTTGGTGACCCTCTCTTGCACTGACCAAACCAGTCAGACAGGAGCCTGGTGAATGCTGGCTGATGCCAGGAGGAGCCCAAACCCAGAGAGGACAATGGAGACATCAGTTCTGTGTTCATAAGACATTCAGAATGCTGCTCATCTGAGCGTGTCGCATGATCCGAGCAGAGGGAATCAAGCAATACATTTTGTCAACTTTATTGCTTCTACAAAGGTAAGGAACCTGATTTTTCAGAGTAACTGCTTCCATCAAGAGCAGTCTCTATTACCAGGTAGGTTATAATGTGCTGGAGAACATTGCTGCTATTCAGAGGTTCCTTGACAGGCAAGAGAATGAGCTGAACTAAACTTCATTCAGTTTAAAAAGGGCAAGTGTCAAGTGTCACTGGGTATTCCCCCTGGGCTGCAATAACCCTATGCAGTAGTGCTAGCCGAAAAAACGTTTTTCAGACAAGGGGATGAGCATCCTGTTCCAGGCTGACCAAAACACAAAAGTGTGCTGCTGTGGCAGAGAAGGCCAGCTATATCCAGGGCTGCACTGGTAAAATGAAGGTGGCAGGCTGGAAAAGTCCTTCCTTATCTTCAGTAATTTTAAGATTGACTGGAGTTCTGTGCCCTGTTTTCGACACCTCAGTAGAAGAAAGACATTGACACACTGGAGTCAGCAGATGGCACCAAGATCAGAGGGCTGGAGCACAAAGGGTAGGAAGAGACAGAACAGAGTTTGCTTAGGTTTAAGCTAAGGGAGACCTTTCTGATATCTTGAACTCTAATGGGTGAAGCCAGACCCATCTCAGAGGGCACAGGGGTGGGAAGGAGGGAAGAGAGAAACGTTCTCTAGAAAATTAAGATTAAATAGTAGGAAAAGATTGCCATTATACAAGTGGTCAGAAATTGGAACAGGAGCTCAGGAAGGTTATGGAGTCATTGTCCTTGAAGACACTAAAAACTAAACTGGATGTGGCCTTGAGCCTGGTATTAATTTGTTCTGCTTTGAGCTGGGCTTTGCTGTAGATGACCCCCAGTAGTGTGTCCTACCCAACATCTTACCTGAACCTGGTCCTACAAGTGTATTTGCCTGACTATGACAGTTCTTTTACTTCTGTTAGGAGACTTGTGCAAGTATGTAAATATTGCAGATCAGAGCTTTGCTATGAGTTTAAGATAATGAGTTGAGATGTTTGGTGAAACAGTTCTTGCTGTAGTAATCTGTGTCAAAAACAAATGAGCCACTTGGTTTGCTGCAAAATCTCTTCTTCCAGTGAGGCTGTTTTACACCTGGGTACCTAATTCTGTCTGTGAATAACTATTAATGGAGTAGAAGTACATATTGGTTTTCTATAATTAATCTGATTCTGTCACCAGCAACCTTCAACCTATATTGCCTTTTAGTCAGGAACAAGCACTTCAAATCTACAGCATAATGGCTTGTAGAGGAGACTAGTGCTTTGATGTGAAAAAGAGAGCTGGGAGTGATAATTTAATGGTAAATGCTTGTACTATCACTGTGCACTCACATCCTGTCTGCTGGATGTATTGGTGACAGTCTGTAATTCAAAGTGTTTAAACTGTAGAAGCCACCAAATGCTTCACAACACAGTGCTCTGCCAGGAAAAATGAAATAAATACAGCCCATGGGGAAAAAAATGGCATAGGCAGGAAACTCGAAGTGATCAAACTGAAAAAGGACAACAGCCCGGGACCTAAGCAAACTTGTTTACTATTTGTTTTTTCCTCTAGCTGTAAACTTGTCTTCATAGCTTGCCTGATAAAACTGCATTGTGTGTGTGTCTTTACCGTTTCCCCTTGTCCCCGGGTTGCCATCCTCTGTCCCAGCCTGAGCCTGGCTCGCTGCGCTGTGAGAGCCATGAACAGCCTGGCCACTCCTGTGCTGCAGCCCTGCTCTCCTGCAGCAGCTGTGGCTGAGGGCTGCCTTTCTGAAAGATTGGAGACAGCCTCTGTGCTGATAACGTGACTCCACTGTGCTAAAGCACGTTTTCTTTCTTTGTCTGATATTAATACAGCACCAAGCTGACTGCCTTCTTTTTGTTGTTCTAGAAACCAGAAAGCAAAAAATACTTTAGATGCACATGCAGTTCAACACATGCATTTTTCACCAGATACTAGATACTAATTTAAATTTCTTTTAAAGGAAGAGGCAGGAATCGTGGTGGTAAAGACTTATGTGGTGAGGCGGATTTCTGTCTCAGAGCTGGGACAGCATCCTACAATTGAAGAATAGAGAAAAGACCTCCAATTCCAAAGAATTCGGATGGTACAGGGCCTAGTATTTAGGTCCTTTCACAATAAACATGGAAACTCTAGGAGAGGGAACAGAAGGAGTAACAGGTACCTACCTATATGGTGTGCAGAACCATTGGTTTTAGACAGGACTTTAAATTTTGCTTAGATTTTTGATTTTACAGGTATAAAAACAGCACAGAAAGTGTTGCCTGAATTTTACAGTAAAGCAACTGTAGACTTAAAAATCTATGTCTAACTGCCTTTCTTTTCCTTGGGTTATTCTGTCTATCCTTATATCCGTATCGATTCGTTAATTNCAGCCGGAGCCCCTGTCCCGGGCCGGGGCCGCTCCTGGCGGTCGGCACCGGGCCCTGCCGGGGTATGCACGCACCGCCCGCGTGTGTGGGCGGGCGGGAGCCCGAAATGAGCACGGCTGGTCAGAGCACGGTGCTGAGAATGCCGAGGTTTGATCCCTGTACGGGCCATTTGCTTAAGAGCCGGTGTCAGTAATCCTCGTTGTCCGTGGGTCCGTTCCAACTGTGACTATTCTGCGAATGTGCGAAATTTAAGTCTTATTGATATGTAAATATTAGGACCTGGCGCGATGTAGTAATTTGGCGGATGCTGTGGCCGTCGGCAAGAGTGCGGACTGAATTATTTGTTTTCAGTTTTTAGTAAGAAATAAAACACTTGGCAGAGCAGCACAGAATGCTCACCCTTTAATTTTCAGACTCTGGCTCCAGGTGGCAGCAGGTTCGGCTCCGGGCGGTGCGGGTTGCAGTGCGCGGGCGGGCGCTGCGGGAGGAGCCGTGGCTGCGGGATCCGCTGTGAGCCCCCCGGCTGGGCTGTCAGGGCAGCACGGCCGCGCCACTCCGGGCTCTGCACCGGCCTGACAGCTTCGTGCACACAATGTCGTGTGTCGCTTCCCAGCCTCTGCCGCGCTCCGTGTCGTCGCTGCGGGGCCTCGGAGCCCCAGCGGGCAGCGAAGCTTGCGCAGATCGCTTCCTTCCCGGGCCCCGGTGTCAGAACGGAGGGCGGGCGGGCTGTGCAGGAGTCACAGCGCCCGGGGCCGCGGTGGGAGCGCCCTGACACGGCCACCGGGGGTGTTCTTAAAAACATCACTTGTGAACAGATAATCTGTGAAAAGGCAAAACACCGTGGCAGGTGTGCCTGACTTCAGGTGAAAAAACGTGGTAGAAGAGTGTAAAAAAAAAAAAAAAGCTATTCGAAGGGGATTGCCATAATTAAAAGTTTCATATTTTCTATTAATTTTTTTTTTTTTTAGAATTGACTATTAGATGGGAAGGAGGATATGGCTGTAGAAAAATAGGGTTTTCAAAAGCTCATGAATAACATGTAGTTCTGACCGTTTTTAAGTGAAGAGTCTAGTATTCCGTAGAATATGTAGAAAAATAGGGAAAAAATAAAAAAGCCAATTAAAATATTTTGTCACATGCTTTAACAGCTTCCAGTAATTTCAGTCCAGGACTTAACTAATGTGCTTAGGACTCCTGCAGGGTAATCTTGGGGGCTTGAGGCTGCATCCCAGAAATAGACATTTTTGTGTGTGTGTTGCATTCAGTATGAGAAGTGTGAGGATTTTTTGTTGTTCTCAGGATGGCACTGTATCTAAGAAGTGCTGGCAGCTGTAGAAAATTGTTTATTCATACTACAGGTTTGGTTTTATGGTTATTTTTGCAGATGATAATTCTCAAAACTCAGGTGTATTTTATGTATAATCAGCTTAATTGTAAGTACTTGTGCTTAACCCTGGCAGCTGTGAAAATGACTTTATAATGAAAAAAATTAGTCCTTGAAATTATTTTTGTTAATAGCTGTATTTTCTATAAGAATACTGGCGTTTGGAAGCTGAATGTAATTTCTAATGAGCAATATTGTTAGAGTAACCTCAGTGTTTGATATCACACTTGCAGTGGGGCACAAGTAACATGATTTGACTAAGATTTTTCTTCTTTATCACCCCGTTCTTTAAGATATTTAGATTCTGCAAATCAAAATGCCACAGAAACTTTAAAAAGAAGCGAAATCCCAGGAAGATGAGATGGACTAAAGCATTCCGTAAAGCAGCTGGCAAAGAACTGACAGTGGTAAGAAGCTGAACTGGTTCCCACTTTACATTAGCACACTCAAGTGGCTCTTCCTGTGGCACACAGGCTGGCCTAGGTGCCTTAAAGCATTGTCATTTAATGACATGAGCTGGGAGAAGAGGGGTTGTGGAAGAGACTGTGAAAATTCTTGAGAGTGAGCTGTTCATTCAGCTTGATTGAAACCTGGATCTTCCACCTTCGGGATGGAAGGCAGTGTATCAGGTGTCTGTTCTGGGAACACGTGGTGGCTCCCAAGTCCAAGGCATTATTTCCCACTAATAAATCCTCTACTCTCTGTATATATACAATTGGTAGTTGTGTTTCTGCACAAATAATCTGAGTTACCAGGTACCCGAGACCCTAAAAATATTTAGCTGTGAAGTCTCTCTAAAGCTTACAATGTGTAGGAAAAGTCTTTGCATATATAAGAATGTTTAAAAAACAGCATGAGACTTAAAATGCAATTTCAAAACAAAGTTGCTTCAGTGGTAAAAGTATTAAACATTCATATTTGCTGGGACAGTCCTTAAATAATTCAAGAATTATTGTGACTTAATTACCTATTTTTTTACAGAATATTAAAAATTTAGTAAGCATTTTGATACAGTGATTGCCTGCCTTTTGTGGATCTTTCAAGGGAGAGAATGTGGTTGTATTTTTTAATGTGGCTCTGAAAAGCCATGATTAATTAGCATCTTCAGTAATTGTGTTTCTTGCTTTTGAGTTGTTTCTGGCTATGTTGAATTACCTTTTTGAAAATAACTGAATTTAAAATGACTTTATACATGTCTAAATAGATGACAATATGTTCCAATTTTGAGATAATGTATTTTAAGAATAAAGCCAATATATGAACTTAGTGCTGTGTAACTCAGCTTTACCACAACAAAAAACAACCTTTGGGCAGGGAGAAGTCCTCAGGTAAAACTGATGTAAAGCTAAGTGTGCCTGGCAAAAAAAAAAAGATCAGGAAACTGTTTTCTCATCTTCAGCTCAGGGGAATGAAGGGACATGGTTAGGGGGATGGCAGCTGTCCCAAGTGCCAGAGGTATCGACTGAAATATTTCACAATTTCAAATTAGACTGTTTCAGTATTCTTAAAATGAAATGGTGGTTGGGGTATTTTTTTAAAACCATTTCAAAAGTACAAGCTGTTGAGTAGAGCTTATTTGTCCTGCAATAAATGCTTTCAAATCTACAGGTTTTCAATTTCGCCTTCCACCTGTCTAATCTGCTCTGTATTTTCTATTCCATGTGGGTTTTCTCTGGTCCTTTTGTCTTGCTAAATAGAAAATAGCTGAGGGTGATGTTGTGGTAAATAGTTCTCCTCAGACAAATCACCGTGGCTCCTGACACTTTGAGGTCAAACACTCTACTCGATTTCCTTCTCATATTTCTCTCTAATGATCATTCACGTCTAGGAACTGAGCTTCTGAAAGGGGAGAAAAGAATCCCATAAAATATTCAGTTATGTGAGTGACTGCTACAGTAAGAATGTATTGATCTAAAAAAGCTTCTGCTAAAGTCTGTATTTACTTTTTCTTGATACAGGATAATTCATTTGAATTTGAAAAACGTAGGAACGAACCAGTGAAATACCAGAGAGAGTTGTGGAACAAGACTGGTGAGTCATTTTAGGAAAAAACAAAAAAATTAATTTTTTACTTACCATGAACGTGTTTTTAAAAGACTGTTTAGAGTATTGACAGCTTGTGGTGATTGTGTTTGAAATTACTGAAATCATGACCAAATTCTTAGCATGTGGAGGAGGTTTGAGTTGTAAACAGGTGTGGAGTTTCACTTGATGTTTTTTTTCAGAAACTGGTTTGAAAATGAGGACCCGAAGTCCTTTATTTTGAATTATTGTCTTCAAAACCCCTTAGTGGTTTTCCAGCTTTTTAAGAGGCTCCCAATGTAAGCCTTTTACATGATGCAGTTGTTTCTGTGTTTGTGCTCATGCCACTTCAGTTTGTTTCACAGAATCAATTGTCATAAAATAGGAGAACTGCTTATATTCATGTCAATGAATGCCACAAAGGAGAAGGTGGTAACTTGCATCTTTTTTCAAGTAGAGTCTTTTGCAGTGATGGTTACCAACTGTAGAAATTATGTGTAGGGCACAAAAGTGGAAGCATAAATAAGTTTTAAAATCAGAGTTGCTACACAGAACATTCCTTTATCCTGCTCTTTGGAGAAGGGATAGTTCTACTTAGTGCAAGAGTTGCCTCTGATATTTAGGTATTATGGGAGTTCTGGTAAGAGCTGCTGTACAAAAATGGCATGGATTTTCTGCTGCAGCGATTTAAGCACATTTAAAACAACTTCTGCTTTATTTCAGTGGATGCAATGAAGAGAGTGGAGGAAATAAAGCAAAAACGCCAAGCCAGATTTATTATGAACAGGTGAGAATTATCTGTGTAATGGGAACCCCTTGCATGTGTGTGTTAGACAACCTCTCCAGAAATGGGATGATCCAGTTTTAAAGAATAATTTGCTTTGTATATACACAGTCATCCAAGTGATGGGTAAAATACACTGGGTGGGCTCTACCCTGTGTTATTGGCTGTCCAAGGAATTGTAGCTTTTGGACACTCAAGGATAATAGCTGTAATGTAGTACTTGTTTGTATCCAGAGTCTTAAATTTTAACAAAATTCTGATAGGAGTTGGTACAGTGCTGCATTTTTTGTGGCTTTGTATCCAGTATTTTCTTGAATTGGTTTTCAAATACTTTTTACCTTTATTTCCTCATAATCATAGTTATCTACAGCCTGTACATACCTTTAGCGAGAGATACTATGCATTAAAATGAAAGCCTATATCTCCTCTTTGAAGGTAATTAAATCTAATTTTCCCCTTTCCCAGATTAAAGAAGAGCAAAGAGTTGCAGGAGGCAGAAGACATCAAAGAAGTCAAAAAGAATATCCACCTTCTTCGTGCTCCCCATGCAGGTAAGAACTTGATTTACTGGTTTGTCTACACAGTTTTAGGATGAGTGACTCATTTTACAGATCAATAATCCTGTACATTTGTCTTACAATTAATTTGTCTGTTGAATATGGAGAATAGTTCTTGCCAGTAAATGTAAGTAGTGTCTTAATTCTGAATCAAATATACTTTTTTATTTATCGAGTCCCACATTCATCCCATCTAGGCCTTTCTTATTTTGAGTGTTTTAAATTGCACTCAATACCTGGTGCTGCATGAACTGCATGATTGTTATCTGATGCATTTATGTAAGTCTTCCCTTTGAACTGGTTAGTTGAACTCAACAGACTCTACACTGAATGATATAAAATACAGTAGTTCAACTTTGCTGCTTGAATTTCTCAGTCAGTTGTGTAGAACTTACATGAAAATACTGTTCCTTCAGTGAAGTCACATTTTAAATACATTATTTACTTTAAAAAATACACTTAATGAAGTAGACTAATGAAGACAAGTTAAAAACATTTCTGTTACCTCCAGTTTTATAAAAATTACCAGTGACATTGTTTCTTCATTATGAGATATTAATTAGAAGTCTGTTCTATGGTTTTTCTTAGATTTTTGGATTTTTGTCAGGGTATATTTACACTTTGGTTTAATCTGTCATGTCCCCCTCCTCCTTTGTTTTTTTCTTTTCTGAGGAAAGGAAAAAGATCTGAATTCAAAATTAGAAATTAAAGTGATTATTTCTGTGTTTGTCTTTGCTTTTATTAAATAATAATGCACAGCACTGTGTGGTCCATCTGTTGGTCAAACACCAGCTGCCTTCTTGGTATTCTGCAATTCTGACCGGGCAGAGAGCAGAATAAAATTTAAGTCTTGGATTTTTCTTTTTCCTTGTTTTTCTTTTTGGTCATCTTACTGAGAGTTAACATTCTTGCTGTCCAACACAGCATTCAGGAGGGCTTTAAATGTTAATTTAAAAACTGGTGGGAGAAGGCCATTGACCTGTAATAAGTAATGAATTTTTGTAGTCCTTTGCAAGGTTCTGCCAGGTATTGGCAGCTGTATCAGTTTGTCATAGCAGAAGAAAACACAGGTTTGACTGCATTTTAGATTTTGCATAAAAACAGCATCATCTTTTCTGCTAAAACAAGTTTAAGAGGTGATGGAGGTTAGCAGTAAATACCTTTGAGCTTGATGGATTTGCTCATAAACAACTCCTCAAGCAATATATTTAGGCTGTTTCACCTGGAATAGATGTGTATATTGTTCAAAGAAAAACAGTTATTTGGGTTTAGAGAAACATGTTGACTTTGATTTGTTCTTTTTGAAGGTACACCAAAACAGCTGGAGGACAAAATGGTGCAGAAGCTACAAGAGGATGTGCCTATGGAAGAAGACTCTTAAAGTGCTTTTATTTACTGTTTATGTCTCTTCAGCAGTTAACAGTTCCTTACTGCCTCACCTGACATCATTCAGAAATATGCTTACAGTTGAAGAAAAGTACATTTTAATGAATAGTGGTCATTTACAATTTGAATTATTTTTTAAATGAAAAATAACAGGATGGATGCTAGTTGGGGCAGTACTTAAAATTCTGCAGTTTGAGAAAACCTTGTCAGCAGGATGGAGAATGGGGCGTTATTGTTTGAGATACCATGTGCTCCTTGAAGAGTTACACTTTTTCTGGGTAACTTTTCCACGTTCATGCAAATAATTAAATAATAAAAGATGCTGGTCCTGAGCTTTTTTTACTTTGTCTGTTGTTCTTCCATAGTGGTAAAAGCAGATAAAAATCTATTTTAATGATTACAGTGTGGGGGAGGATATATTAATTTTCATCAGTCCAGTGTGGTCCACACACTTACTTTCATTCTTGTCCTGAGGAAAATGTTTCAGTTTGAAGAAGTGTTTGTTTTATCTCCTTTTTAAGTCAGCCACCCCAGGATTCCATTGCAGTTGACACCTGGCACAGCTAACACTGATGCAGGGCTTAGGTTTGGAAAATAGTAATGGTGGTATCAGCTAGTCTGGAGTGGGCCCTGCTATCATCCTCACCCACCAAAATTCAAATCTAATGTCTAAGCAGGCACATGGAAATGCTCAATAAATCAAACTTGAGACTGTTTTTACCTGACTCCCAGGATTATTTTGATGGAAAAGATGCTGCTAAATCACAAGTATTTTGCATATTGTGGTGGTACTTATTCAGTGTGTCAGCACTGAGATAAATAGTTTTAAACAGCCAGCAGTTTATCTGCACCAGTGTGATCAAAGAAAGCTTTCAAAGGCATTCATAGTATTTGCTGTCATGTTATGCTAGTTATCCTCAAAAATAATAATTTGTAGTTCTGTTCCAAACTTGGATATGTACTACAGCAATCACTGGAAAACCTCACACCTACCACCCACATATGTATTGTGTAGTTCAGAGAAGAATCATATTTAAACTTATGTAAAGGTCTTGGGGAATGTGTGACATGGACTGGCATTGTACTCAGTTTTTTATGTCTTGATTTATGAATTATGTTCAGATATTTAGAAAGTGACATATTTGTGAGAATTCCAGTAATAAAAATAGAATTCCTTATTTTAATGAAATTAAAATTTTGCCATAATTTAAAATTTTCTGTATTTCCTCTGCAAACTAATATAAATACCATCTGAAAAGCATATGGTAAGTTGGCCAGAAAATGTGTCACTGGGGTGAAATCACTAAGATGGTCCAGTATAAATGCAGTGTATATGTGCTATATGTACACCAAGATGCTTGGGCTTGTGGAGGGAGATACAGCATGTTAATTTATAGCCTCACATAAATGTACTAATTAACAGCTCAAGAAATGTGATTTTTTTGAATGGCCTTTTCTGCTGTAGTATTTGATGTCCTTAATCCTTGAGGTGGGATACTTCATCTAAAAATTGTATTACATACAACTTTTTTTATTTACTAAATTTTAAAGATAGGATGTTCAGCAAGTGCCGAGTTTTAATTTTCTCCAAAAATAAGGAAGTAAATCTGTACAAAGCAGACAAAGGTGATGAACCTCATTGGGTGTTAGTTAATATTTATATAAAATATTTTACTTCATATGTGTTTAACATTAAATAATTTATGTTGCATAATATCTGTAGTTGTTCTGTTCACTTAAATGAATTGCAATAATTAACTGGTTTGTGTGCTCTATAGAAGTGTGTCTGTAGGATTATTAACCCTTTCCTATGAAGGTTTGTAAGTGAAGTAGTCATTGTGCAGCAGCTAAAGCCATTTGAGGAGTATACTACAACCATAAATCCTGAACACTGCCAGCTGTATGAGTTGCTCAGCCTGTGTGCCTCAGTACTGGTACAATTACAAACAAGGACTGTGGAAGTTAATGCTGAGTTATCCCTCTGCCAAAGTGCCATTTCTCTGGGAAGCAGACTCGTATACCTTGTAGTATGTAGGAGGTAGTTGAGCTTAAAAAATTTGTCATGAGTAACATGCTTGCAGCACCTGGTCAGAAGGTGCCCTTGTGTTTTTGTTTTTGTTTTTTTTTTAATTGCTGTGGCGTCCTGTTCTCTTGTCTGTCAACTGGAGCACAAGGTGAGGGGGGAAGAGCTGCAGCTGAAAAACACAGGGCTGGTGATCATTCTACACATCTCTGCACAACCCATTGCATGCAGAGACCTTCATGGGGAGCTGCTGAGCTGCAGAGGAGCAGTGGTTTTCTTTTAGGAGCCTCGTGTCCAACCACATTTCTGATAGAAATTTTTATTATTCAAGACATTTTGGGGAAGATCTATTTTCTTTGCTTGCTTAAGACAAAAATTTCTTTAGATTTTGCATTTTGTTTACAAGACTTACAGAAGAAATGTCCAACTGAGCAGTATCCTGGTGGTCATGGATAAATACTGCCAAACAGGAGGAAGGAAATGCATCCCTCTTTCCACTTGAACAGCTCTAGATCAGACAGTGGCTTGCCAGAGGAGTTTGGAGATAGGCAAATGGGAAGCCCTCATCTATCTCCTCTGTGTGGGGCTGAGCTGTACCCAGTCCCTGGGGAGGCAGGAGCTGCCACAGAGCAAGCTGGAGAGGGCATTTTATGAGCAGCACATTGTTATTCAGAAGAGATCCTGCTTTAGTGTCACACATCCAAATCACCAGTCCTGTCTGTGCTGAGATCCAGTAGGAGCAGAGCACAGGGTGCCTACACGAACAGACTTACAAGACAAATGATGATGATGGTGTGTGAATATTTAATCAGAAGAATTATTTATGAATAACTGGTAGTGCTAAATTCCATTATACTGTCTGTCTTCTTGGCATCTACCAGGTCTAACAAATGATTGCTGTTTTGTGTTTGTACCTTATGCAGTCAGGAACCTTTCTTCAACACAAGCTGATAGGCTCGATCAGAACAAATGTGATAGTCAAAACCAATTTTTAACAAATGCTTTTTAGTTTCAGTTGCTGTCATCTTTTCTTACAAAACAAAACCAGATGTATAGTTGTTTATTTTTTCAGACTACAAAAGTTGGAAATGTATATTTTAATAGTGATTTAGTAAGCGTCTTTCCCTCATATTTCCTCTTTTCCATTTTTAATCAATCTCAGTGATTTTGAGTTAAACGCTGTTTTTTCTTTGAGGGGGAGGTCAGCCTCATGCTAACCCATGGCTGCTCCCTCACTTCCAGCCTCAGTTCCTTGTGCCCAGGGCCCTGAGCAGGGGTCTCAGCCCTGCCCTGAGTCCCCAGAGTGCCCTTCATGTCCCTCACCGAGTCCCCCTGTGGTTTCGGTGTGTGACTGTGCCTGTTGACTGTCCCAGTCCATGTCCATGTCCCATCCCGGCTGCTCGGGCAGGTGTGTGGGGAGCCGTCACTGCAGCGGAGCCGCGGCCCGCTCCGAGTGGCGCCATCCAGAAGCAGCGTTCGCGTGGGTTCTGTGGGGTGCCGAGCTCCTGAGGGAGGAGTGCGGTGCCCATTCCTGCCCTTCGAGCTGTGCGGTGCCCATTCCTGCCCTTCGAGCTGTGCGGTGCCCATTCCTGCCCTTCGAGCTGTGCGGTGCCCATTCCTGCCCTTTGAGCTGTGCGGTGCCCATTCCTGCCCTTTGAGCTGTGCGGTGCCCATTCCTGCCCGTCGAGCTGTGATTCGGCCGTGGCCCCACGCAGGGCGGAGGAGCCGCAAAGGGGCAGCCCGGGCCGGCCCCCGGCAGGCGGGCAGGGTGCCGGTGAGCTGAGCCCTCACGGCTGCCCCACAACAGCCCCGCTGCCTCCCGGGGGCTCGGGCACTCCCTGCAGGCCTGGCCTTTTCCACGTCTTCATGCAGAGTAAGGCCCGGAGATACTTTTTTTTCCTTTGGTCAGGGATTGGGTTTGCAAACCATCCTTCTTTGGTTGTCTGTGGAGGTTTTCTGCTCAAACTTTGATCCTGAGGGAGTGCCCGAAAGAATGGCGGGTGATGGTGGGGTTTTGGTGTTGCCTGTTTGTTTTGCTTTTAAGAAAAAATGCAAATTTCTTCTTTCAGGCTTCATTTTCAGTCTTTCCTTTACAAGTGCTAATACAGTGTGGAAAAAGTGTAAAACACAGCTTTCTGTATAATCAAATTGTGCTGAGCTGATGCAGACTTTCTTCATAGGCAGTTGGGCTTTCCCATAGTTCTGAGATTTTTTAGTCAGAGATTTTCTTGAGATATTCTTGCTTCAGAGTACATGTACGAGACATGTCTGTGTGTGTCACAAAGAACCTTAAATCAGTTCCTTATGTTGACATGGTCATAGGTGTCCATGGCTGGAGAAGCAATAGACAGCTGCTAATAGGTCCAAAGGCTTATATCCCAGGGGATATTTCAACCTCCAGGCTGTTCAATTCCTCAATTACTGTTCTGGCCTCAAAAATTCAATCTCCTTTACCAGCCTAACTTATTTGTGGGTTGCACTGAATTGTGACCAGAGAGAGCAGAAAGCTGAAATAAATCAAGCACTGATAAAATTGTTTAAGCCTTCTTGATGGCTGTCTGTCTATTTTTAGTTCTCAATTTAAAGAGACCATATGGAGAGAAATTTATTTTGTTTTATTCATGTTGAACAAGCAGTATTACTTGAGATTGGTTACGAACAGGAAGGAATAAGGATTTGTGGAGGTAGCTGTGTTGGAAGACATCCTTTGCTGGTTTTGGGTTTGTTTGTGTGTTATTCTCCTCCCTCTTCCTCCTATCCTTAGATTTTTCATATTATATTTAATTTGGTGGCATCACTCTTGCTTCTTAAACAGCTGGTTTTTTACCTTTAAAAAGTACTTGGATAACATTTTGACTTACACATATGAATGGCAGTAAAGGTATATTCTGGATAAGGGGGGATGACAGCTCTAGCCCTACAAACTGTGAGATTTATTAGTGACATTGTTTCAGTGTGGGGAACAGACTCCTGGATGGAAATGTATTATTTATGAGGCAACAATGCTGTGCATCCACAAATTATCACTGGGAATCAAGGCAGACACCTCTGCATAACTGGGAAAAAAAAAAAAATCTTGTTTGCTGGTATTTGAGCTGTTTTCTCTAGTCTCTGCTCTGCCTTAAACTTGCAAATTAAGAAAATTACTTTGGTAATCAACTTGACTGAAGTGGTTCCTGAGTGGAGAATTTGAAAGATTTCTTATTACTTGATAAAATGAAAAGCTGCCAGAGATTCTCCCTTGTGTTGAGGTGAGGTTGGTTCAGTATCTCTGTTTACACAAGCTCCTGCAGAAGGAAGTGTTTTCATTCAGCTTGCTGCAGAAATTGACACTGCAGAAATTGACGCTGCAGAAATTGACGCTGCAGAACTGCTTGGGATGAGCAGTGAAATAACCAAATGGTTTTCTCTCATTACCTGCCATTCCCACCACTGGGCAAATTGAGATTGCATTTCAAATCCCTGTGTTTCCCAGCTTTTTGTACTCCCTGACACAAAACTTGGGGACAGTGTGGTACAGGCCATACAGGTTTAGCTTCGAACATAAAGGTGGCAGACCTGAGCCCAGCAGTCTTCAGGCCTGGCTGTACAGACAGCTTTTTTTTTTTCTAACAAGCCAAACAAACTGTTGGTGGGTTTGGAAGTCAGGAAGAACCAGCCAGGCTGCTCCCCCGGGCTGCTCCTGCCTCCTCTGTTTAGTTAGTTGTGCTGGGCACAGATGGAAAGTCGTTCAAGGTTAATTTGATTAGCTGTACCCAGCTTCTGGGGATCTCTGAGGAAAATTTTTGTTTTTTTTTTTTAAATGGAAGATACAGATATCATAATGTGATCTTAATTCGTGGGTGATATTTAGAAAGAAACAGTATTTAACCTTGAGCTAGGAATACATTTAGAATGTTCTATGCACAAAGCATACTTTAATCCAGATTTCTTTAGGGCATGGCCTTGCTACTGCTTGGGATGCCTCATATAGATTATCCCCAGGATATCTGGGGAATACTGCGATGCTGCATTTAAAGAACTTTTGCTTTTTCTCCATAACTGTCTACTTCCATGTCTGGTTTTAATTTGGGAGAAGATTGTGTGCCAGATTTTGTCACTGATGCTGTCAGAAAGCCATGATACAAAGGTGACAGGAAGCATTCTTCACTATTCACAGCTGCTGTAGATTCAATTGTTTTGAAGAGGAAGGAGATGGCTTTCTGAAAATTGCTTTTACTGGCTCTTGGAGAATTTCTACGGCAGGTATACAGAATTCAGGTTCTGCTTAAAAAGATCCAGCTGTGAACACAGGAGGCATTCTTAGGTCAAACTAAAGGTGGTTAGCAGGATAAAGACCTGTAGCTCTCTAGTAACAAATTTATCTGCTTCCTGTGTTGATAGAAAAAGGAATTAACAATATTACAAGCTTTTCTAGTGGTCATTATGGTCTGCACACAGTTCAGTTTATTTTCTTACTGTATCATATATAATGATCCACTTGAACCAGGTCACATGAGGAGCAGGTATTCTCCCAGTTTTCTAAGGAAATGCCAACTTCTCTTAAACTACTTCTGCCAGACTGTGTAGATTTTTCGGCAGTCATTTGAATCTGTTTCATTACCTGAGTTTCATCTGCTTGTCCAAAGTCAATAGCTTTAATAGTTTTTGCCTTTTCATGACAATCCTGTTAATTCCAGTTCTGGTAATATTTAAAGCCTTTAGACTGAAAACAGAGGAACTTTTATGCTGGTTTGTATCTAAAAGTCTGTTTAAATTTGTAGTACTTGTGATGGCCAGTATAGCAGAGCTTTCAGAGAAGAATCACAAAGCATCATCTGAATGCCCTTTTCCATGGTTTATCTTCCTAAAGTCAGTGGGTAATTTAGGGGTTTCTTTGGAAATTTCTGGTGAACCAGTCTTTTATGACTGTATCAAGTCTAAATTTGAACCCCTCTATACTTTCTCAGTGATCCTGTGATGAATATTTCTTCACACTTCTGATTATTGTGATAAAGAACTTCTTTGTGATTTGCATTTTACACTGTTGGGTTTTCTGTCATTCTGGTATTGTGGGAAGCTGAATTGCTAATTCTCTTTGCAGTGTTTGTAGTGTTGTGAACCTCTAGTTACCTATTTTCTAAACTGAAGAGTCCTGATCTCTTACCCTGTTCTGTAGGGAGGCCTCTGAGCATCTTTGTTGCTCCTTGTGTTGGTTCTTCTTGTCTGGTTTGTGGGATGAAACGATGACACATTCCTGCAGTATTCAGTATATGGATGGATGTACCCTTTATGTCTGCACTGTTTCTCCTTTGTTCTTTGTTTTTTTTGTAACTGTGTTTTTCAATATCCCCATCTTTTCCCTGTGTGCTTTGTAGAAAGAAAATAACCTTCACTGTTCACATTCATTTAGATTTAGAATTTGCCAGTTCATTCTCTATGTTTTCTCTTTCTAAATCTTTAGCGAACAGACAAGTCCATGACTACCTGAATGCATCATGGTTAGAGCTGTGCTTTTAAGAGAAGTGAGATAGACAGCATTATAAAAAAAGATAAACACAAAAAAATAAAACAAACAAACCTGCAGGAATTAAATTCTGTCAAAACAGATCTCAACAGATGGCCATCAGCTGCTCTTAGCAAGCAGAGAAAATCACCTTGAATGTTCTTCATTCTTGAGGACTGTGATGTGGAAGTGAGTGGTGCCATTGTCTTAAATGTTTAAAGATGGTTGATTGTAGATGCAGGGAAGTGTGTGCTGGTACAGAGTTTTATGAATCATTTACCTTTGTAGGAGTACATTCTGACATCCTAAATGCAATGTGCCATTTCCCTTCCCACACATTACATGCAATAGCTAAGTGGTGAGTAGACAGCTACAAGTCAGCAGACCTGAGTTTCATTCCTGGCTCTGTTTCCCTTGGTAATTCTACTCAAGTTGTTCAGCTTTTCTGAGTCCTCTCTAAAATGGTCTACCTGAATCACGAGGACTATGTTCTGTCTCTTCCAACTTTTCCAAGCATGGTAAGGCACTGAAGTTAGACTTACTGCAGCAATTAATGTAATCTTAGATTTCTATGGGACATTTTTAATGTAATTTTAATCTTACTTTCCCAGCTCTGAAACAAACGGAGTTCCTTTCATTCGTCCTTTCCATCACTTTTTTTGGATAGGTTTTTGTCACTGACTAAGGCCTGTAGGGCCAGGTTCAGTCATGGGACAGTTTTCTGGTAGCTCTGGGAGTCAGAGGGAATTGTTCATTTGTGTGCCCAGCAGAAATCAGCATAATACCAGACTGACTTGTTGCCATTTAGTAATGACTGACTCAGTTGGTCTGACCCCAAACACCTGACTGGGGATAAAGCAGCTCCATGCAAATAGGAAGTTGACTGTTGTTTTACCAGGAGATTGCCAAGGGTCTTGGACATCTTACTTATTTCTGCTTCTTCTGCTGAAGTTAAATAGCTGGTAATTCTTTAGTTCTTAAATCTAGTAACACTTTGTAGCTGTGATTTTTCCCTGAAGCCATGTTTCAGAAACTCTCTCTGCTTATGTAATTTGGAAATCCTAACAGAGCAGTTTAAGTCTAGCAAGCAACCAAATTTAGCACTGGAAACTTTGTATTTATTATCACTAGGGACAGAGGACAAAAGAGCTGAAATGTTCCCAAGCTATTCACTGAGGATATAGCACAGATACTTTGTGATTCCAAGTTTGCAGATTTTATGATTTGTAGGATGAAACGTAATCTGGTATTTTAAAATGTAAATTAAAACTTTTTTCCTTAGCCCTCAAGCTTATGAAGAATGTATCTCAGCCAAGTATAAATGCCTGAAAGAAGTGATGTCTCATTTGGTCTGCAGACAAGCAAAACAGGTAAGAAGACTTTCACTGTTCTAAACCCATTTTTAATTCTGAAACTTGAGTTAAGCAAAATCAGAGCTGTCAACTCTTCACCTTGTTGATCACAGTGCCATTTGATTTCATCTTGCTGTTGGAAAATCACTCTTACTACCTGACAGCCCTGAAGGTTTTTGATATTAATTTATTGTTGATCAAAACCATTTTTTGCATATTGAAAATTCAGAGAAAGGAAAATTCAACATTCCAATAAAAATATATGGGATGCAATACTCTCTCACATATTTTCATAAAACATTCTTAAAATTCCTCATTTTCTCACTTGGTTAAGGAAAGAAGGCCCTGTTAATTGGTGTCAGAACACAGTGGAAAATTATGAGGGAGATTAAAACCTTTGGCTGAAATCAGAGTTGTATGACCTGTGCTTTAGAAACTTTATTTGCTTGAGCCATTGCAGCCTGAAAGAAACAAGTATCTTCCTTGAAAACTTGATGATGAGATCCCAGATAATCAGTAACCTAGGGCATACTCCTACGGATGGAGGAAGTGCAGTCAGAAAAGCTTTCCTTGGATGATAAAAACTGGAAATGAGTCTCAACATCCAGTCATTAGCCCTCTCCAGTCACAGAAATGTCTTTTTGCTCTTTCTCCCTCAGTGCTATATTTACTAGGAGGTAAGAATGTGATACAGAAGCCAGAACCTGAAGGTGTTAAGTGTGCTGTGATTCAGCTCCCTGGCAAAAGGTCTTACTTTGGCAGTCCCCAGACTGGTCTTGTGAATTATTCCTCAGGGAGGGAGATTTCTTTCCAGAACTGTCCTCCTTTGGTGTGACCATCTGCCTCTATATAGTCATTTGGGCAAAAATAGATATTACAAACAGAAAATTGCTCTGCTGCCAGATTAGCTGCAGAATACACACTGATGCTTTACTCACTCAGGGGGATTTAGTGCCAGGGTTCTTTGCTGGGGATAAAACACTGTATCATATTTTCTCTTCCTGTCGGTGTTGGATTAAAAACTAAATCCTGCTCATTTTACTTTCAGAAGTAGTCCCAAAGGATTTTGGTAGGATTAATTGCATATGAAAAGCAAGTAGGATTTGGCATTCTGTGTACATTGAAAATTAAACAGAGGTAAACATTATCAAAAGTTTTAACTTACTGATGTTATTTCAGCTTGTTTTATGATCTGAATCTTTTCTGCTGAATACTTCGAGGTGCTCATGGAACTTCAGAAAAGTCACATCTCTGAAAGGAAGAGGGGAGAAATCTGTGTGTGTAGGACCTCAACTTTCATTGAAGACTTGAAATAGCTACTCAAGTTCTTCTCCCTTCCTGAAGTTAGGCACGTATGTAGGTTGTTGAATTTGGGACTTAACAAAGAGCTCTACTCTTTTTTTTTAATCACATCAACATTTATTTTTTTCTGTAGTATTTCCTCTATAATATTCTAAGGCTTCTGCTGGGGAGAGGATGCAAAACACCTTTATGATACGTCGGGAGTAATGCCCTGAAAAATCCTTTTGTTTTATGGATTTAGAGTTTGCAGAACAAATTTTAGTTCTGTGGGTAGTGTGGGTGGATGTAGGGATGAAGAGCTCCAGAAAGTAAAAGTCAATACCTGATAAACTTGGAAAGTTACAGCATCAGCTGTTCCAGATTTTTTTTGTGATGAGGGAGTGGAAGAAGTTCTATCAAAACAGACCTAAACAATTTTTTAACCCTTTAATATTTTGTAATCTGTTCTGTCTGGGTCTTCTGTGAGATTATTTCACCTGCCTCAGTCTTTGACCTTTTTGATGTTACCCCAGTTTGTAGTTAAGGGTTGATTTTTGAATGTTGTATGGAATCTGTTTCAATTACTTGCTCTCATGCAGTTTAGCTGAGTTTACAGTACTCTAGAAGGATCTTTTGGGGAAGGTTGTCTTTCCTAGGGAGGGAATGGAGGGAGTCTGGGTGTCCAGGTGCCCTGGGAGCACACGTGGGCAGGGAGATAATTTAAAAGACAATGTAATTTACCCAAATCCTGCAGAGTGCATGGCCCTAAAGTACCTTAGGGATACCATCAGTTTTCAGAAACTAATTTCAAGATCCAGAAGATCAGCAGTAATCTTGGATGGAGCCAGTGGGCCTGTGTGAAGGAGTGGGGAGGAAATGCTGTTTGATACCTTTAGCTGCAGGGTTTCTGTGTAATGTTCTGGTTCCTTGTTGCTGTTATTCTGTTTTAAAATTAAGGCTAGATATTTCACAGGGGTAACATCCAGTCCGCCTTGAATGAGTTGTGCCTTGGGCTAGAAAGAAGCAAACTGCATCTGAGGCCATCCCTCATTCAAGGGAGACTTTGTCTGTAACAGCTTTTATGCAAGTTGTGTAACAGCTTGAGCAACAGCTTCCAATAAATAAGAAGTTTCTCTTGTACATTCTGCTGCCCTGCAGCTCTTTGCTCCATCCATCACCACTGTCCTCCATAGTTTCCCCAGCAGGTCCCTCCTTACCTGCCCTCTGTCTCTTTGCATGGTGGAGTCTGATCCTTGCCTAGTCCATAGGTGCTGTTGTAATAAACACTCTTGGGAAAGAGTTATATGGCATCAATGTTTCAGTTGCATTTTGAAAGTTCCCTGTTAAATGAATTTAAGTGAAATTCAAGTCCATGGTTCTTGGCCTGAACCTTTTGTTCCAAGGAAACATACTCACTTGCTGAATAAACTAAAATGACCTAAAATGACATAATGTGGCTTTTCCTTGGGACAAGGGCACAGTGCTCTACTTGTCTGTGTCTCTACATCTGCCATCTTTTTCACTTACCTCATGTATAGCCCAGAAGGTTTTATGGGAGCGTAGGTAATAAATCCTATGTGATAACTTTCTTACTGCTGTTGCATCATCTGGGGTGATTCAGTGTCACTCTCAGATGGTGACAGACAGCAGAGCAAGCACCAGAGCTGGATGTGAAATAATCACTGTGGTACTCTTTGTCTCTAATTCCAGGCAGAGAGGAGACCTGATAAACACTGGTTTAAATGCTGAAATACGTGATGCTTTTTTAGTGTTTTCTATGGGAATCCCTCACATTGTGTTTAGGTACTTGTCCATCATGTGGTATATTGGTCGGTTATCAAAAAAGTCAAGAACCAAAGACATAATTTCATGTAGGTAGATATGAAGGAGGTACAGTGTTTGTGATATGCTGGTATTTTAAACACTTTTGAGTTAATAAACTCATAAAAGGGGAAGAAATCTTGATATAGTTTCTCAAATTAATTTTTGAGCTTTTCTTTTGAGTTATCCTGATTTGATCTCAAAAGTTCCCTAGTCTTTTGTTTCAGCCTGTCTTCTCTGGATATTGACAGTGATAGATGATTCAATTACTTAATCCTTTCATGCATGCTTTCACTTTCAGCAAAGCAGCAAGGTGCAAAATCAGAGTGTGTTTAGTCCTCATTTTTAGCTGTGGTACATTACCTCTACAAGAGACAGCTGATTGTATGTGAAGCAAAACTACTTGAATGAAATCTATCTACTACACCTTTTAATTCTCAGTGCTTGGTATGTTGTATGCAGAGCTATTTACTGATTAATATTGCCTTGCAATATTAGCATAATAATAATAATTAAATAAAGGCATAATAATAGCAGGGAAATGGGAAACGTGAAGAAGTCCTACAAGAACTGCAACATTCTGGAGAAGTAAGCCTGTTATTTCATCCTTCAACAAAATACACCCACTCCCCACTGTATGAGGGTACATTTAATTTATTTTTTCAGCTATGCCTTATTGATTCCACAGTTGTAATGTTTTCCATTGAGTTTGTTACCAAATCTGCTCTGCTCTGGTCTTGTGGCATCACATTTAGATTTTGAACCGCGTCATTGTCTTGCCATCTGTTAAAGCCCTGTGTCTGCTAAGCACTATCCTGAGAGAGGACCAGTTGCTGGCCAAGTCAGAGAGGGTGACAGATTTTTAATTTTGCAGACAGGATGGGAGTGGTGGGGGACTGAACAGTGAGTGGTGGTTGCTCAGGCAGTGGCTGTGTCTCCCAAACAGCCTGCTAACAGCACTGCAGTCCTACCAGGAGTGATGCAGGTTGTGCACAGGGAATGGCTCTTTGGGGACGAGCTGAGGGAAGTAGACCCCTCGAGGGGAAGCTGTGATTGATGGATGCCTGGTGGGTCAGAAGTCAGGAGCTATAACTTCTGTGTTTGATGCCTGAGAAGGCCCATATGAATAACTCCTTCCTGTATTCCATTGATTGTATTCAGAATAGGCCACTTAGGGACTGACAATGAAGAGATTGGGAGTACACAACCCCTGCCTCTTAGATGCACACGATCTTCAGACCATTTTGCACCAGCAGGTTTTGGGTGCTCCCTTGGCCAGTCTCCACATGTGGATTTCCATTTCATTGAAGGAGACAGCAGGGAAGAGCCCCAGCAGCTGAATGCAGGTCTGATGTTTGGTTGGGTCAAAAATCTCCCAAGCTTTAATTGGAACTTGTTCTGCTTTATTCTTTCCATGCCTTGATGAGAATATTTGGAAGGAAAAAGGGATTAGAAACTTCTGTAACAGCCCTAAAGAGCAGAGCCTTGCAGGGGTTGTGACTGTGTAATTAAATGCCAGTCTGGGGATGGACGATGAGGGTTTATTTTTCCCCTAGAACTACTGTGAGCAGATAGGGCATAGAATGGATTTATTTAGGATATAAGAAGGAGGGGATGCCATCTCTAGGCAACAAGGCTGCCTGCAAACTGTCACACTGAGTCTGGGTCCTCTGAGAATGCTGCTAGCACTGCAGGGCCCAAGGGCTGGGACAAGGGCAGAAGCTGTATACTGCAGGAACGTGATACATCTCCACCACCATGTGTGGAGGGTTGGGGAAGAGGAATTGTTCTGATTCTGCCTTTTGAAGCATGACTGTGACTCAGTTGGGGTATGTTACAGGAAGAGATTAGATTTATGGGCTGGAGCCTTTCACAAGTCTTAAACTCTCCTGGCTAATGTTTTTAATTTCAGTGCTGGCTTCCCTTACTGAAGTGTTTTTAATCAGGGGTTTCTTTTGCTAAAGAACTTCTACTTTTACCTGACATAATGGAAAGAAATGACAAGAAAGCCTGAGTTTTGGTTTTCTTTTCATCTCAGTTCTGCCATTCTGCCACCTCAGGTACTGAATGAAGCTGTAAATTAGTTTCTTCACTGCCTGGGCTGTGGGATGGCTGCAGGTGCTCTCTGCCTACCTGGTGGGTGCTGCCTGCTCTGGGAGGAGGGAGAAGCCTGGTTTCTCACACACCGAGCCAGCTGCTGGAGGTGTGAGGGTAGGAGGGCCCCAAAGCCCTGCATTTCTGCATTGTGGGACCTGCTGTGCACCCAGTGCAAAATGTTCAACCCCAGAGGTTTTGCCAAGAATGCTGTTGACTTTCTGATTAATGCATTAACTGGTTAAAATAAGGGAAATAGAAGGTAAGTTGTTGACTTGATTTCCCCTCTGTTGTGTGCCTCATTAGACTGCACTGATCCATGTTGTGACTTCTGAGATTTTTTCATCTGTTGATGTAAATATAGTCAATGAAATAAAATCCTTATGGAAATTTAATTTGCTGAGTCATCAGATCTCTCATCTTGCCTTGATTATAGCCTTGTTGTCAGAGCCAGGCTTAATGTGCTTTAAATTCCTGGCTCATTACTGACTTGTTTAGAATGGAGCTGAGGGCATTTTCACTATGTTACAGAAATAGGAATTTACTTTCTAATTCTCAGAAAGAACTGTTCCTGGCTGATACAAGGGTAGCTTATTGGAGAAATTTCAATAAAATTAGGGGGATTGATTGTTTTGCAGCTTGTTTTCTTTTGTTTTGTTTGTTTTTGATACAGGAAAGATACATTTTCAGCATGGGACCAGTTGGAAAGGCATTGCAAATGCAAGCTTCTGAGTCAGCAAAGAGCTGTCCAGGTTAGGAACTGGAATGAATGGTACAAATTGTTTTGACAAAAACAAATGAATCTGTCAATGTACCTGTTTAGGCTAATAAATGTTTTCATAAGTGCTCGTGCCATGTCCTGGTGGGACTCTAGCAAAAACCTTTGCTGTTGAAGAAAAAATAGAGGAGAATTTGAACAATTTAGATGAAATAAGGGCAGGAAAGGAGAATTTAATGGTGTCTTGAAATGGTAATTCCAATTAATTGTGACTTGTAGCCAAAATAAATGGTGCAGTTCTACAAATGGGGAGGCACATTTTGTGGGATAATATGCCAGGTATCTTTGACAGTTTTGTCTGTGCTCTCATCTGTGTTGCTAATGTGAATAAGTTTTAAATGAGCTGTCTTTGGGAGATTTCACTCTCTTGTACAGTGGCCTGTGCAAGATGATATCAGGCTTAGACATTTGTGTCTTCATAACTAATTATGACCTTCTCAGTGTGGGCTCTGGTGGACAATAAATCCAATTATCGCTTCAGATCCCCAGGCCACTACTGGAGGGCTGTGTGCAAAGCAGAAAATGGTGCTTGTTATTATTTGCTAGAACCTGTAACAAATGTAACTGGGTTATTTTAACATATTACTGTTACAGTCCACTCTATATAAATGATCAGCATATAGGAAGGGTTTATTTGCCAGGAGATCCGATTTAAAAACTGAAGAAAAATATTCAATCCTGTCTCTAGATTTATCCAGTATTAATATTGCTGGCTCAGCATACTCATCCACACTATGAACATAGTAAATAAAGTGTTTTTCCCTGGAAGATCAGAGCCTCTGTGCATCAAGTGTGTGTAGCTGCTGGGCTGGTCTCACCTCCCAGGACATCCCATTGTGGGGTTGTTTCTCCTGCCATGGTGCCTGGTAGGCTGGCTCAGTACAGAGCCTCCTTCAGAAGGTAGAATGCTGAAGTACAAGGTTTACTAAAGAAAAGGCAAACAAAGCAAGTATGGAGAGTGGACATTGATGGATGGTGCTGGTGGATGGAGAGAAGTGATGCATTTCTTCTGGCTGACACAGCAGGGACAACTGGGATGGAAGTCATCAACACTGAAAGTTGTGAGGGGACTTTTTTGTGTTTGTTTGGGACCATCTATATCCCCATGATAGTGACAGAAAGAAGATCATGAAATCTTTATCATTAAGAGATTCTTCCAGGAGAAAAAAATTTACAGTTTTTATATAATTGCAATGATATTTAGTTGAGGGGATAAACAACCTTTAAAAAAGTTTTGAACACATTTCTAGTGCTAGTCCAGGATTTTTTTTTTTTTAAACAACAACTTTTTAATTTGTTGAGCAGCCAAAAGCCATTTTGGAGATAAACCAAGGAGATAGATAAACCTTCTGCAATAGGTAAGTCAGAGGTTACAAAACATCAGCATTCTAAAAACTGCAAAAATATCATTACTATTGAATTATTTCACAGGGTCATAAAGGAGGCATTTTAAAAAAGACTCTGAACCTATATGCTCTCTCAGTGCTTACAATTTGAATTTTAAATTTAAAGTATTTTATTACACAGTTGTAGGGATAATGAGTATTCTTATCCTCATTAAGGTCCTTATTTGGAAAAGTGAGAGTGGATAATAAGTGTGAGTGGATATCTAGACAGCAGGGTCAGTAATAAGAGCACAACTGATGTCTGGTAGTGACTGGGAGCTACGTAAGAAAGAGAAATTAAACAGAGAAACAAGGGCTTCTAATTACACAGCCAAAAAAAAAATCTCTGGCTGCTTGTTTACAATACACAGCTGAAAGTATATTGCAGTGAGGGCAGGAAGAGAGATAACCAGTCCTCTGATAAATGGGAACTGGGAATGGGTAATAAAGAAGTACCACTCATATTGATATTTTATCCCTAGTGTTGCCTGGTTTCACATGCTCTGTAAAATTTTCCATTGATCCCAGGAATTCTGCACATGTAAGGAGTGATCTCGCCTGTCAAGGAGGCTGGGAGGTAGAGAGAAAACCTTTCTATCTGAGAGGTTTTCAAAAATTCTCTCCAGAGTCTTCAAAGAGAATATTGATGTAACCTGATGGTAAATATGGAAAATGTGAGTTAGTAATCTTTGGAGGCTTTATCCTGCTGGCCAAAACTGTCCAGTGTTATCCTCTCATGACTATACTGGTGTGTGATTTGCCTGCCTCCAGGTAAGGCTTAGCAAAGCTCCTTTAGCTTTAATATTGCTGCAGCTGCAAGTCAGGTCTAAAAGTCTTGACACCATTTCTCTGAGTTTTGAGAGGGGAAAAAGAACACTTTCAGCTTTTAGCATTACATTTCTAAGGGTTGGGGAGTAGATGGTATTATTAATATTCGGAAAAGGTACTGACTTGTGTCAAGTTGTCAATTACAAACATATCAGCCAAAATCAGCAGCAGGGAAAACCTTGATAAAACTAATAGAGAGTGGTTTATCAAAGAAAGGTGAAATTTCATTGGAAACACATTTTGGTTGACTGGTGATTTTGATTAAAAAGATAGTGTGATTGCTGGTGGACCTTGTCTAGGACAGAGCAATCATACTTATTTATCTTGCCTTAGAAAAAGATGCTGATAATCTTGTTGAAGGGAACAGTAACATTAAAAGCGTGAGCAGAAGAATACAAAAGGAGAGGAATGAGGATTTCCATGGAGAGGAGGTTGAAAGTGGTGGAAGCTGCAGCTCTGTGGGAGTTTTCACATATTGTCTTATTCTCATGTATAGCTAAAATACAGTTTTAAAGTGAATATGGTTGCAGAGCTATCAGAACTCAGTGTTGTGATATATTCAGGAAGATGTTTGCATCTTTTGTGCAGTGATGCAGCTGTGCTGAGACAAATGCATGCTTCATCACGTGATTTTGTTTTGAATGCCCCTTGGTTAAAGTTAGGATACTTTATAGTAGAATTCCTTTCCTGATTTGCAAATCTTGTTAGAGCGAGGGGATAAATGTCGGCAGTAGGAAAGAATGAAAAGATTGGCCTTTATACCCAGAGACAGCCTCTTGTCTGCACTCAACTTGTGTGTGACAGAAAAAGTCAGACAGGTAAAACCTCCAGCAAAGCACTTACATCTCACTTCACAAATCAATTCCCGGATATCCCCGGAGGATTTGCACTCTAGTCCTACACAGACACCCAAGAGGAGGGAAAAAATGCACTAGACTTAATTCCACTGTCTGCAGTCTATACTTATAGACTCATACCATGGCATGAGTCTCATGTAGACTACTACAAGCTGCATGTTCCCTGTATGTCTCTGTTTTTCAGGTTCTCAGCAGTCATTAGAACAAGTGGCTTATGGGTTAGTGTGTCTGTCACCAGCCCTCTGATGGATCACATGCCTGGTGTTATTGTTAGCACAACATGTTTGGTGGTGTCACTTGCAAGAGTTAACTGATGTAAACTGGACCTGAAACAAAGGGAACCGTAGGAATTTCCACTAGAAAAGATATGTCCCACTGTCTCTGCTATCTGTTAATTGGTTCATAATATATGCTATTAGCAGATGGTAATTTGGACCAAAAATAAGTTGTTTTTCAAGTGAGTGAAAATAGCTGCCTCTGTTTTGAAAATGACTTCTGGTGTTTCCCATGTTCCCATGTTATCCACCCCACTGGCAACCATTCTGTTATTGCACCTTGTTATTATATTTTAGTCCAACTTGCATGTCTGGTATCTCAGCTGAAACCAGCAAATTCTTCTCAGTCAGCAATGCAATAGGAGAGCCAAGGATCCTGATCTGGAAAATCTTGTTTCCAAATGTGTGTACTACTTTTGCAGGGCACACAGCTCTCATTCCTCTTTAGAGTGTACCCTACTATGATTGAACACTCAGCACTTCTGTTTTTTTCAGTCTTCTGTCTTCTCTTTCCTCCCTTTCCTCATCACAGTCTTCCTCCCTAATAAAATTAAAAATCTCTCTCTTTTCTGTGCTTGGCAGTTGGATTTTTCTGTTCCAGAATTCTTCCTTCTTTTGTTTGAAAGCTTGGTGTGTTTGTTTCTGGCTGCCGTTATTAGAGTGGGAATGTCGCAAACAGTCTTGGATGGATTCTTGCAAATCTTGGGGTGTGCAGATGATGAACTGAGGCCCACAGGCAAGTGACAAGGCTGCAGAGGATTCATTGGCAGAACTGGGAACTGAGTTATGTTTTAGTCATGAGGCCATTTTGCTCACTGCATCAAGGAATAAATTCTCAATTTTCATGGTAACCCTTTTAAAAATTGTCTTGGATAATTTTTGGCTTTGAAGTGAATTCAGAAGTACGTGTCCATTTTTTTTACAGAAGTCTTGGTTTTGAGGGCAAGTTTCTGTTCTAGACCTGTTTCACAACATGGCTTTTGTTGATCGCTGTCCCAAAAGACCAAGAGAGGGAGACTGGGATAGGGATGAATAGCAGGCAACATGGGAATGGTCCCCATCCTTGCTTTCTGTGTTGTTTTTTTTTCCTACTCTTCTGTTCCTTTGCTCCCCCTCATTTCCCCCATTGTTATTTGTCTGTAATGAGTCCCACTTCTCCTGTTTTCTTTCTACATTCTTGTCCTATTTATCTTGTTCTTTCCTGCATCACTGGAGTGCTGTCTCCTTCCTATATCCAGGATAGTTTATTGACCTGTCCCTGGAGTGTGGCAGACTCTATTTGTGACTCCAGTTAAGGTCAGGAGCTACATCTGGCATGTAGCTGCTCTCAGCTGCTTCCTTTTGGCTCTCATGATTTAGCTGCTGTGTTTTATGGGACACGATGGGACTGAGATGATGACTTTTCTCCCAGACTGAAAGGTACAGAAAGCAAATGTCATACCAGGTGGGTGTTGCCACAGGGACACAAAGGTACTCACCACTGTTTCAAGACCTTGATGAGTTTTGGCATTATTGTCCATGGGGACAGCTGCTGAAGGATTTCAGAATCTGGCATTCAGACTCTATAATGTATCATCTGTATTTCTGAAAGAGCAAATGGCAGACAGCGATGCATAGAGTATCAGAACATAGCTGAAATAACTATATTAGACTTTCAGGGTCTAGCAGAATTGGATTGCAGTGTTGGTACAAGTACTGTTACACTAGAATGATGCATTTTTTGTTTTCCAAATAGTAGGAAAAATAAATGTATACAGAGATGTTTCAGGAGGGGTAGGCAGCTGATCCTCTCTTATTTGTGGATGCATAACTTCAGCTGCTGGTAAATGGGGGTCATACTGTCAGGGATATTTGGTTTGACACTGCATGGCTTCAACTTGGCTCTGGCAGGATTTACTGGCTGTGGTTCTGTCAGGCTTGGGCTAAGGGAACCAGTCAGAAGTGAGTGATTCAGCTTTGTGCCTGGTGTCAGCCCTGCTGGGTGCAGGCTGGCTCTGTGCCCAGCTGCTGCTGCTGGATGGTTTGTGTGGGTGGGATGCTCTGACAGCACCGTGCCAGCAGGGCCCTGCTGAGGGGAGCCGTGGGGCTGTGCCCTGCTGGGGGTACAGAGCCATGGGGTCCCTGGTGTGGGGACTGCCCCTGTGCTGCCCAGTGCCTGCAGGCTGCTCCTCTCTCCCTGCCTGAGGGCAAGTGGCTCCAGGGGCCATTGCTGCAGGCCCTGGATAATCCTTAACAGTGCAGGTATGTACAGCCTCTTTGGGCTGGAACAGTGCAGAAGGAATTGCAGGGCTTGCCAGGGAACAGACAGTGCATATGCTGGGGAAGATTTCTTTGGCTTAGGAAAGTAAAGCCTGGGAATGGATGTGTTACCTTAGAAATATGCCTAAAGAACCAACTCCAGGGAACGTTGTGCAAGATAGATGTTGGCACAAGTAATAGGCATGAATTGGCAATGAATGAATTTGAATTGGAAGTCAAGTTCCTAACTGTCAGAAGAATTAAACTTTTGCAGAAGCACGAGAGGAGTTCAAGAGCAGTTCTTTTAAGAAATTATCTGAAATGGGCCTGGTAGCAAGTGGCTCGAGTCTGTATCAGGAAGCATCTTAGTCCTGTGTGCTTCATTTGCAAACTATTCAGCATAATTTATGTGAGCTCAGACTGGTGGAATCCAATACTAGAGAGAGAAGGAATCAAGAAGTAATCATGGAACAATTTTTGGTTTTAGTGCAATGTTTTTAATAATGTAGTGAACACAGAAGTTTTCTCATGACTGAACAATAAAATCAAGCAGGTGAGGTTACTGCAGATTAGTACCTAATTCTTCTCACTTGTGTCACTCCTGGGTTTAATAATTTGTTGGAGTCTCTGTATTGCAGATGTTATTTTTCTCCCTTGTATTCTTGTCAAATCAGGAGTTTATTGTTCACAAATTTCTTGCTGATGTTTACTGAGTGCTCGGTGGATACCAGAGAGCAAGCTACCTACTTTAGGTTGGCATTCAGAAACTCAAGTTTCCTTTAACATCTGGTAATTTTTAATAACTTGTGAAAATGACTGCATATGAAACTGCTAAAGTGGCAGGAAAAACACAAAAGTTACAGCCTTTTTCAAGAGAATATTGAATAAAATATGTAAGAGGCCTACCAGATTCTGACTTGTCACCACAAGTGACAACATTATGATGCAAGACTTAGGCTTTTCAAGATTTAAGATCTCCTATTCTCTGAAGTGTAAATGTTGGAGTTATTGTTGTATGGAAGCCATTAGCAATTAATATATGTCTATCCCTTCTTGCTGGGTAGTACACTAAAACTCTGCAGAGGAAATTATTTGCCTGAATAAAATACCTTTTTCTCTCTCTGGGGTTTTTTAAAATTTTTATTTTTTTAATTTTGGAAGAGGAATGTGCAATTTTCATTCGCTTTTTTCCACTGACTGGTGAGATACCAACTTATTAATCTGTTGTAAAATCTTGAGGATTAGCAGTGGCATTAAAATTAAATTAAAAAATGAAAATTAATTTACTTAGATGTAAAGTCTTGATCTAGTCCTAGGTATTGGATGTGGGGTCTGTCTTCTCATTCAAAGACCTAGGAGTCTGCACTGGCTGAGGTCTGGTTTTGTTGCTTTTTTCCCTTTGGTGTTGCAGCAGAGTTTTGTCCATGATACTCTAAAGAGTGATTTATTCAATTTCTAAATGTTGTTCTCATTAAAACAGGACTCTATGTTAATTGATACACATTACACCAAAAATTGAGGGTTTCTGAAATAACTGTTTGCAAGCAGAATATAAATTATGTTCAACTGCCTGGGGAAGAAAAGTGAGTGGCTCTTCTACATGCTATTGATCTCGGCCTTAAAAATACAATTGCCTTTACTTACAGCTTGGGTTTCATTTGCAATTAAATCTGTAGAAAGAAATCTGATTTTTCAGATCAAATGGAGGTTTTTATGTGAGAAAAATATGATGAGTTTCTGAAGAAAAGATATTTAAATAAGCTTCTTGTGAGTCACTCTTTGGACCTTATGTCCTCAGGTAGGATAAGATTTGAATATAAACCATTCCTCGTCCTCTAAAGCATCTCTAAATCTCTAGTTAGTGTGAAATTGCTGCATTTACTAAAATAATTGGAGTAATTATTGCTCAAAGTGTGGCCTTCATAGACCTTCCTATATATAAACTTGCTGTATTTCATTTGGTTGAAACTTCTTTGTTCAACAGTCTCATTTTCAGTTTAGCATCAGTTTATTCCTGACTGACTTCTAAAATCAAATTGCATCTGAGTTAAACTCAACTCCTTGTAGCTTTCCATACAGAAATAATTAGTTTGATTTAAAATAATTACACTTTCTTTAGAATAATGTGACTCATTTTGTGGACAAGGCATCAGCCTCAATAATTAGGCTCAGAGATGGTTTCTGGTAAAGAGTACATGCAAAATACCACTCTGTGCCAGGGCAAAACAGATTCTCATCAATAACTACAAAAATGGTTCTTCTCAAGAGGGCACTTGGATTGGCTTTCCAGTCAGTGGATGCCATCAGCATCCAACTGAAAAGTCAGGTTTTAAAATCTGGTGTTTAGAGGACCCAAAGGAAAGCATAAACATAGACTGAGGGGGATTCCACTGGTTTGGCTGGATACTACAGCAGTTGCTTTGTGCTGGGATTTGGGGGATTCCTGTATTTCAAGTACTGAGGCACAGAAGTGTTATGAATAATTGTGGCATATGAGAGCCCAGAATGGCAGGATAGGATTCTGGCAGAGTTATGTATTTTCTGTCTCCTTAGAGCCATAGACACAAGCAAGCTGTCTGTTATTTCATCTCAGTTTTCTGAGCTACTGTGATTTGCTTTTGGTATTTGCATGTCAGCTGTTGTCTGACTGCCTGTTGCATTCTGATATGGAGAAGAAACTGTTATTCAGCTTACCGAAAGTGTAATTTCAGAGACCAGCTGCTTATGGCTGTCCCTACTACCCACATCCAGATTCCACAAGCACATATGAGGTAGCAGATCTGCATATCAGCAAAATTTCAAAAGTTCCAGACTTCTGTGTGGCTTTTTGTTCACTTGGGAGATTGTAGAATTGAGTTCCAGCTCTGCCTTAGAGTAGTGTAGATTTTACGGTCATTATTCCTGTAAATATTGAGCTTAACTAATATTCCACAGTGTCCTTATTCACTAGTGAATAAGTGGCAATGAACATCCTTTGCTGCTATATGGCTTTGTGCTTATTAGTTTGCTCTTTTTTACCAACTGTGGTGTAGTTTGTGCATCCCTGTGGTATTCCTTGAAGAGGCTGTTCAGCAAAGCTCACTGTGCTCAAGCATTTTGCAGGAGGCTTCTCCCTCTCCTTACCTACATTTCTAACAAACTGCAGCTGAGTGTCCATACTGCCCTTTCCTCTGATGCCATAATTTCCTTTTCTCTTCTTGGTTTCATCTCCTTGTAGTAACTACTCATTCCAGGCATGCCCTTCACTCTATTCAGTCAGTCTGGCCGTATTTGCTCCTTTCAGCATTGTACTGATTTCACTTATTAGCTGAATTACTATAGGAATCCTCTTCTCCCCTCTCTTTTTAGTGTAAACCATGCTGGCATTTATGCACGTGGGATTGTCATAATATGAGTATTGCCTAGGGAAGAAGCATCTCTCAAATATACTTGGCTTTGTAATTATGTCAGTTATACTTCCAATATCTCTGTGCTGTGTGTATCTATATGTGTGTGTGTGTTTGAAATCAGCTTTTTTACTGAGTTAAAATATGTTTATAGCTGTGAAAGCTGCAGAGTATCTATTGAAGCAGCCTTGCTGTTATGATTAGGTGAGGTTTAAAGCCTGCTGTCTTCACTCTTCCCAGAGCCATTTGAACAAACATCTGAGCTCTAGTGGAGTCCTGATGACTTCACTGAGACCTTATGTGTTCTCAAAGGACAGTTAATGGATCAGGAAATAGTTTAAAGTCAGACACAAAATTCCATGTAGCATTACCTTTTATTTACAGGTACTTTGCATGTTTTCCAGTTCTGTGACTCTTTCATAATTTACAATATTCTTTCCTTTTTTTTTTTACTTGAAATATTGTTTGTAGTGATGGGGGAGAGTATCTCTGAAAATAACTGAATATGTCATGGAAAAGATAAAATAAGCTTTATAAAGATACTTGTGACTGCACAAAACTTCCAAATGAAAATGTGGAGAATTTCTTTTTCTTTTCAGTCTTTGAGATGTTCATTGAGTTACAGCAACACTGGCGTAAAAAATAACTTGATTATGATTCAGATATGCAGGTCTCATTATCATCAAGATTTAATGACTGCTTCTCCAGTCCTATATAACATGTTCATTAAAGTCTTTATCTAGTTTATGGTACAACAAGTTTTGCTTGGTGCACAGCTGGATCCTGTCTGTGTGCCTGGAAAGTCAAAGGATGGTGCCCTAAACAAAAGGGCACTTGCAGCAACTTGCTGGTGTGTAATTGGCTTAAATTACAAACACAGTAAGAAGAATACAACAGCTGTATCTGTAGCATTTTTTGATCTGCCTCCTTAATTTTCCTTAAAAAAAATTACATCAGGTATATCTACACAGAACAAGAGATCAGCTTATTATATTATCTCTGAAAGCTGGCCTTAAATTTGCAATCCCATCCTTGGCATGACTTATTATATACTTAATGCTGTGGGGCACTGCGGAATCATAGCAACAGGCCATATGATAGGGCTTTTCTCAGGAGCACTTTTTTCATCCTAAATTTTGGGAAATCATTGTCATCTAGGTTTTTACATTTGGGGGAGGCTCTCAAAGTCAGTGCTGAGACAAACAGAGCAGACCAAGGTGCACTGCAGCTCACCTGGCTTCACCCAGGGGCTGTGGAGAGTGTGGGCACAGGTAATGTCACATCTCTGGTGTATCGGTAGCAGCTGCACTGAGATTGTGCATCTCTGTGCTCAACTAACAATGCAGAGATCCTCAAAGATGCATACAAAAGAAATCCAAATTTACAATTCCACCAGAATACTGGATATTTCACTGATTATTGAGAGTGAAAGTATGCATTTAGTTTCCATATGGATTTGTGTCTGTTTTCTAACACATGGCTAATTCCTGATGAACTTATCTACTTGGAACCCAACTAATTGCTATTTTTTGGCTCCTGCCTGATCACCCATTTTGGAATTCCTCCTGTGACAAGGGACTTGGCTGGCAATATTTGTTGGCTGCAATGGAGAAATCGACTTTGAGCGGTTCACTTGGTAAATTACAGGCTGTGCTCCTAATTATAAACACACACTTGTGGGAACATAATCATACAATTCCCTGAGGTATATCTGGATTGCTGCATCCAGATTTTGAAAGCTAGAGGGTAAGATACTGGGTTTTCTTTAACATTAAATTATGAAGTGAAAGCCAGGGGCCTGAGGTCACACAGATCAGTTCATGCTGTGCTAGCGAAATAATGAAAGCCTGCTTTGAAGAAACACGGGAAAGTCTGCCTTCCCTATAAATATCAACCTGACCATCAGAGCTGTTGTTTAATTCTTGAATCCTTACTCCTTGTCACAGGGCAAGAGCCCCTGGAGGATGTCAGCCCTGCAGTAAACTGTAATCACAGAAGGCAGCCACTACCCAGCAATAACCTGGCAAAGGCTCCGAGGCCAGGAAGCAGCAATGGCAGCACAGGGGGAAGGCTGAGGTGTGCCAGAGTTTCATTTCTGTAATGGGTGACCTCCTGCTTAGCCAACAGCTGAAATGAGAGAATGCCATTTTATACTGGGTGGTTTGGGTGAAACATCTCTCACTTTTCTACCATAGGGCAGTGTGCAAGCTGCCCCTGAGCAGCAGCACTGCAGGCATGACACTGTAACCTGTGTTTATTTTGCTCTTGGAGATAAATCCTCTTAGAGCTGCAGTCAAGGAGCCACTCTGTGCTGCAGCCCATTCTCAAAGGGACACACCACAAGACCAGTGTATTCTCTCACATGAACTAACAATTTGCTTCTCATTCCTCACTTCCTGACATAATTTTATCCAGTGGGACAATGAGGCTGATTCTATTTTTTTTCCCCCAACAAATATTTTTTTGTTTTTCCCAACAAATCTTTTTTTCCCCCTAGGTTTGCTCAGCAGAGTGCTATTGCCTCTCTGATTTAATTTTAATCCTTCAACTGACACTGACAGTGTGAGGACACAACAGCTATCACAACAGTGTTACAGGGCTCATAACCCAGTTTTGCATGGTTGTCTGTCTCTTAAAAGACTGCCAATAGTCAGATTGCAGCTTCCCAACCAGGGGTTAGTAATAACCTTCTGGGGTATCTTGGAATCTTGGGTCATTGACATCTGCATTGACTTCCATGCTCGGAGGAGTTTGCAGCACCCAGCTGGTGATGAGACCTGCTGGGATAACAACATGTATCCAGTCTCTTGCCTTTAAGATTTGTGGCTTGTTCTTCCCATCACATTAGCAAAGACATTGTGGAGAAAAAATGGATTGCTGGAAACCTAGGATTGCTGGAAGCATTAAGCATTTTGTGTAAAGGCAGCAAAATCAGGTATTTTCTCTTGGGAGGAAATACTCTTGCATAGTAGGAAAAAAATCTAGGTGGCTAAAATATTAATGGAATGTTGCTCCTGTTAATGTTGAAATTGTTGAAAGGCTGCATATTAATAAGGACAGTATTTGCTTTAATCTTTTCTGCAAAGTCAGAGTCTGCTGGTTTTCCTGGGTGGTCCTAAACAGATTCACCAGGTTTGCTTTTGGAGCACTGCCACTTTGGTTATTAACTCCATTTTGTTCTGTGACTTGTCAGAATGTCTTTGTTTTGTTCATGGTTACATCTGATGAGCTAGCAGATGTTTTTTGTGCTCTTCCTGGGCTGTGAAATTCTACTGAAATGTCTTGTGTATCTATCTAGAACTTTCCTTTTCAGTACCTTAGAAAGAATTACCATAAAGCAAACTGGCCATCATGTTTGTTTATTACACATGCATGCACATGTGTATAAGATCCATGTATCTATTTGCCATGCTTCTGATACAGGTCAGAACTATCTCAATAAAAAATGCTTTTTGCAGTCTTGAAGCTGACTTTTATTACTATGACATTTCCCCTTGCTCAGTGATATATTTAAAAGGGGTTTTCATACCACTGAATCATTTTGTATACAAAGGAAGGAAAATGACAACATTATGAATCTTTCTTCTTGCTTCCTCAGAAAAAAAAAATGTTTTTTTTCTGTCTGGATTGTACACATACAAAAAGAAACTAGCTCCTGTAACTCATCAATCTGTTTGCTGGCAAAACTTGCTGTGATGTATTAATGCAGCACAGCTCAATTATGGACAAGTTCTGAAGTTCAGTGTTACCCTGCCCTGAATAGAATTTCATGTACTTTGGAAAACCCTTAAAAATCCTGAGTTAATTTATCATGAATACTTAATTTTTTAAAATGAAGCTAATTTGAAATAATTTATACCTCTGTCTTCTCTATTACATGAAAAAGTAGGCCAAGGAACAAGTGTTGTCATGCTTCACATGTTACCACCTCCAAGTTTATGGCTGTGTGTTTAAGTGTTATGCCCAAAGCAGTTATGGTTTTAAGTGTTTAGCTTGTACGTGTCCAGGTGCTAGGGAAGCAAAAGCTTTGTATAAATTGGTATGATGGGATTTAACCTCCTTTCTGATTTTTTGAGTGCTAATCGAGTTTGCAATGGTACTTGCTCCTGCAAGAGTTAATAATTAAACCAAATGAAATTCCTGTAAAAACTATTAGCAGACTCTTCTGGAGAACACCTGCTTAGGTAGTAGTTACGAGTTTTCTATGCTTTTGTGTAATTCCATCACCTGAGCAGTGAATCATTTCACAGAATCACAGAATGGTGAGGGACTACAAATATCATCCTGTTCCAGCTCTCTGCCATGGGACACCTTTCACCAGGTCAGGTTGCTCAGAGCCCCATCCAGGCTGGCCTTGAACACCTCCAGGGATGGGGCAGCCACAGCTTCTCTGGGTGACCTGTGCCAGTGCCCAGCCGCCCTCTCAGCAAAGAATTTCTTACTAATATGTAAACCGATGCTCTTCCAGTTTAAAGTCATTATCCCTCATCCTATCACTACACTCTGATCAAGAGCCCCTCTCCAGCTCCAGCTCTCTCAGAGCCCCTTTAGGCACTGGAAGGGGCTCTAAAATCTCCCTGGAGCTTCTCTTCTCCAGGCTGAACAATGCCAGATCTGTTGGCCGGTCTTCATAGGAGACTTTTTGAACTGCACATCTATTGTAATTCCAAGGTCTTTAGATAAATTAACAGCATTATTATTACTTCCAAAAAAGACTATTTCTATTTAGTTTATGTCTTCCTTTCATCTCACAGTACTTAGAGTGTAATGACAAAGATTAGCAGAGAGAATTTCACGATACTCCAAGGCATCTACTTCCTGTGATTGTAATATGAGAGGAGAACCCGCAGAGGGCACTGTATTGTCTCAGATGAGACACATCCTCCAGAGTCAAGGAGGATGTAGGCTTTTTTAGGTTTCTGCATTTTCGTAACATTGAAGTCAGAAAATATTTTTTTTCATGTATATAGCGATAAGCAGAGTTACAGATTAGACATAAGCTTTACAATCTCTGTTTCTTATATATTTGAGATGAAAAGGTATAGTCCAGAACTATCATGCCATGTTTTCAATGCAATCCTTGTCCTCACCTTACTTCCTTCACTCATGCTTGTCTGAACATTTCAGCTGTGCAAGCACTTGGAAATGAATGTCGTAACTTAATAGGATAAATTCTAAACCTGCCACGTGTCAGAACTGGCAATCTGAAAAGCACTACTACAAAGTGTGCAAAATTTACTGCCATCCATCTGAAGCAGGGCTCAGATTTCAGGTCTGAGCCTTATCAGGAGGAGAGTACAATACAGCTCTTCTGCAGAAAGGGACTCACAAATGGAAATTTCTGTTTGTGGTCTTCCGGAGATTAAAATTTGCTCAACTCTGTTTTGTTTGCATTTGAAAAATACAAAGCATTTTACATGGTTATAGAAAAGTGATGAAAAAGTTGTGTTCCACTGTGTGCTGGCTGTGGATTTAAATTAAGCTTTAGGGATTTTTAAATGCAGCCCACAAGTTACTGTGTATTTCTTCAAGTCTTCTTGACACCTTAGTTTAGACTAAGGGTTTCCCTGACCTAGCTGGTGCCCTAGAATTGCTACAGCCTGCCTTTTTTTTTTTTTTTTTTTTTCAGATGATTATAGTAGAATTTGCCTTCTAGTTCTGCTTTCACTAAAGTGTAGATTTGTGTCTGAAATACAGTTGTATCTTTAAGTTATTATTGCATGCTCAGTCTAGTTGTGGTCTCTTCTCATGCAACATTTACAAAACAGGCCTCAAGATCTGTCCTTGTTGCAAAGTGATGCTTTACAGAGAGCAGTGAGCAATGACAAAGACTTCTACAGGTTGTGAAGTGCTCAGCTAACAAATACAGAGAATAATGTACCTTGATTTTTGTCTTGGGTCTTCTTTTGTATTTTGAACAATCTGTCTTCTAGTTCTTTAATTGGGAGGATATTGTGTGATAATGACAGATGTTTCAGAAGCTCTCTGTCTGGTCACCTCGTACTTCCCCTGCAGTGTTGCAGTTTATTCTTCCTGTAAAATTGTGCAGAGGTGGTACCCAAGGGGAAAAACAATAGCAGAACGAGAGAAGCTAAGAAGTATTGATCAGATTTTGCTTTAGAAGGGTTAGGAATGATCTTCACCCTTCAGACTTGTGGCCAAACTTTCATCCTTTGCTTCTTAGCCCCAAGCTGACAACCCCACCTGGCGTGCAGGAGAAAAGCTAATAATTGCCATGTGATCAGACCTTCCTGCAACTCAGCATTTGAAAAACGCTATTGTCCTTTATGCATTTCTGTGAAGGGGACTCAAGTCAGGTGAACAGACTCCTGTTCTCGCCCCTTCTCTTCCAGGAGAATTATTCAGCTGTCAAGGAAATTTATTTGGCAGAGGATAGTTTCTGTTCAAGTCTTCTAAGGTTCATTGGGCTGGCACGTCCTGATGAAGGGGATTTTGCTTTCTGGCTGGACCTGCAAGCTGACACCTGAAAATTGTATTAGAAAACAGGTTAATCATTGAATGGCAGAGAAATGGCAGCCACCTGTATCAGAATGCTTTTACTGAACAAAAAAGGAGACTCAGCACCAAGTCCGTAGTTTGGTTCTCTGATTCCATGCCCACTGGGACCTGTATTGGGACGTTATGGTTTCCTTAGTACCACGTGGATAGACCTCTCAGAACAGGGGCTAACTGTCACAAAAAATCAAATTTTCAAAAATGAAAAAATCAATTTTTGCCTATGAGTCAAAATTTTAACTATCTCTTTATCTTGATTTGTAGAATTAAGTTGGAGCAGGGTGAGCTGTAAAGTCATGGAAAAGGCTAAAAGTCGTGACAGTACCAAAAGTCCTTTTGACACTTTAGAAGTAACAGGTATGACAGCAAAGAAAATGCAAAAAGTCCTGTCTTTGTTCCTGCTATGGAACCTTTCTCCTTGATTCCTGCCTTGTCTCTGGGTTCGTGCTAGTCATCATGGAAGGGAGAGGTGTCAGCAGCTTTGCAGAATGGTGGCCAAGACATGCAGAGCTTTGTATTTCTTCTGCAAAAGAGCACATTTAATTCACATCCTGTAGAAGGCAAAGCAATACTAAAGCACTTGGAGAAGGTAGGTTTGTTCTGATCACTCAGAAGATGACCCAGAGCTTTCAATACCCCTTTCTTGAAAACCCGTTCTGACTACTGACTGAAAGTAATTATTCTGTGAGAACTGAGTGGCAGTGATGTATTTGGTTTTGCCTTGTGCAAAGTGTGGAGAGCACATCAACCCTGATATTGGGGTGAGGGGGAAAAAAGATGGATCAGACAGTAGATGTGGTTTGCTATGCTGGCTGACAAAGGCAGCACAGGCATTAAAGATTAAATTAACTGGTCACTGTACTAATCATGGACCTCTCAAGTAAAGATTTAAGCATGCTCCAATATTTGAACATTCTTCTTCTTGAACTGGGAATTCTGGATACAAACTGCGAGTAAAGTGGAGATACATATGCAATTTTAAGAGCATCAGACTCACTTGAAAAGAAAGTACTGGCATTTCTTCTAAAACTTCTCTTACAAAGTTTCCAATTAAACTTTCCTACCCCAAATAAAGAGGGATATAGATAGCCTATACCAGTGGCCCAGATCTAGCAGCACTTGAGAACTCCTCTGTGTGCCCACCCCTTCCCTGAAGTGGTTATCCAGGTACCAGGCAGTCAACTTGTGTGGTATGGACAGCCTCTGTTTTTATCTGACTGTGGAAACAGGAGAGGACAGAGCCATTTACCATATGTCTTTCCAAAAATAATCACATAGAAAAATAATTTAGCTTGCTAATGAGCAGCTGTCTCTGGAATGCTCCACAGTGGCTTATTAATAAAGTCTACAATACTTACCACAATATAGATTGGATTACAGCAAGGAAGAGCTTTCTGCCAAAATGTAGCTGTCCAGAAAGATTGTACAAGCAGGATATAATCTCTTCCATCAGAACTAGGGCATGTCACTGTCATGAACACCTCTCAACCATAATAAAATATGCCACAGAATCTCTAATGACCACAAATAATCTGGATTGCTGATCTTGTCAGCGATACTGGACTCAGTAAAGTCAGAATACTCTGAGCTCTTCCTTGCTGTCTCTGTTTGGCATCTGAGATGGAAATTATGAAGCACGATTATTTCCACTCCTTCTTTTTCATTTATTTTGTTAAGCCCCTTGAAAGTACATCTGAAACTTTTTGTGTTGTGTCCTGAAGACAATTGTAAACCTGTGTAAATGGGTTTGTCTACTGAACTGTCTGACGTATTTGTAACTGTAGTACTGCAAATAGTGCTCCTGTTAAGGAGGAATGGGGCTGCTGTGCATCCACTGTTATGTATATGTTTAAATAAAAACCAGTTATTGTCTGTTTGGGTGTATTTATTTCTGTAGCTGACTAGATGGCAATTTAAAGCAGATTAGAGGAAGGTGAACATGTTTGTCTCTTCTGTTCTGATTCATGTGGGAGACTGTCTCAGCAAACAGTGATTATTATTAGACTGAAAAGGCTTTTAATATAGTAAATTCCACTTAGTGACAATCTAATGTGACTCTTTGAAATGGCAGACTGTACAGAAACCTGCTGGGAATATTGATAGTGTGGCACCAAATGGAAAGTGTATGCAGTAGTCTTTCAGCTACTTTTCTGCTAACTGACACAAAGAAATGCAGAGCAACCCAAATTCTTTAAGGCAGATTTCTGTGTTCTGTTGGGATCCTCAGATTTCCCTTAACTAGCTGAGTCTAACTAGGGAGCATATTTTCTTCTAGGAATAGGAAAAATATTGAGCTTGTTACAATGTTGTTTTAAATACTGTTTTATCTCCCTGGGGTATGACTCATTTATTCTTGTCTGAGGCTGTAATTACAAATTAGAAATCTTTATTTTTAAATGCATGACTCTGACTCCCTCTTAGTCCTTGCTTTTTCTGTCACTCCAAATACTTTGATAATCATACCTGGACAGTGTAGAAACAAACTGTATTTTCATATTGTTCAGTTTAGGCCAATTCAACAAAAATATTACTATCTATTTTATTGAAGAATTTCAAGTTTGTATGATGACAGTTTCAAGTTGGTATGTGACAGCTTCATTTTCAGGCCCTCTGTGCATTCTGTGATCTGGAAATCTGCTTTATAAAAGTCTGTGTATAGCCTGATGTTGGCATGGATGGTGCTGATATGACCAGAAAGAAGAGACATCTTTTGCATTGAGACAAGACTAGAAGGAACTGTAACTCAATTTTCTGTGAGAAAAATAGAACCTACTTCATTTTCCATAGGTTTTAGTCACTCTTTTAATACAAGTGTTTTATCAAGGACTTTTGTTCTAGTCACCTGTCTTGAAATCAAGACAATTGAATGGATTTAGTTGTAAATGCAATAATTGACATTTAAATTACTCCTTTTCATTTTTTTTGAGTCACTGAAGTGCCTCAGTTTGAAGATTGCAAATCATCTCAAATAATAAAACTGTTTTAAGCCATTTACATTGCGACTACATTGTTTCTGGGAACTAAACTGAAACAAAGTCTGATTAATGATGCATTAAATATCTTGGCCTATATATATAAACAAGCCCCTCTAGGAGTGGTACTTACATATTAACAATGTGTTATAAATGGGGATTAAAGGAAGAAAATATTCTAGTTTTAAGTGGTTTAGTAATTTGCATATGTCAACAAAGAATATCAGAAAATTATTATTTAAGCAGTTTGGTTTTAATGGCCTTTTTTTCTCTCAATTTTATTCCATTCCCCTACCTAAACCTTTAGTTACCTCTTTAAATAATGCCTTCATTCCATCGTTACTGTAATGGATTGGATTACTGAGTCATGGCTGAAGAGAACCCAGACTGGTGCTGGAATTTATTTGGTCTGTGAAAAATGAGGATTTGGGCAGTGATGCAGTAATTATAGCGTCTCCTCAAGCTTTCGAATGGCTGCAGACGGACGTGTTTTATACTGCCTGGGAGGCAGGCGAGCCCTTCATCAGGGCTGCTGCTGGGGCACTGCAACTCAGGGTTGACTAATGCTTCATTTTTCTTAGGTGCTTTTCTCCAACTTGGCATTGTATGCATGAAAGTGAGATCAGTCTGCTTGGATCAATATCCTCAGTGATGAAGAATTTTGCACTCATTTTATGTTGGTAACAATGCAGTGTTATAATAGTAGCAGCTATTAACCTTGTATTTACTGTGCTCTGCTCTGTTAACGGCTATGGCACTCCAGCAGAGTCGCTAAAGAGGGGAGACATAGACACTCAAGCCAATTTATAAAATTTTTCCTTTGGTCTTTCTATAGTTTTGATATGTCTGAAACACTTTTTCCCATTTTGTTAAATGCTGTAGTCTTAAACCTCGAGTTGTTTCAGTTATCTCTTCCTCTTCATCCTTCTCCCCTTTGTAAAAGAGGAAACTTTATGTTACAAAGGCTGCAAATTTTGTGTATTCCCTCAAACAACTGAAATTTTTTTGGTGAGATGTCCTTTATTCTGTAGCTTTGTGAGCATCAATGAAGTTAAAATTTCTACTCTGAATAAGGTGTTGCATTGTAGGCACGCAGTTTGTGGTAATTGGGAGCGGGGCTGTGCCCAGCCTCCTCCCCAATGTGCACAGCTGTGAGCAGCAGGTGAGCAGCACTGACATCAATGAGCCATGGAGTGCCCAGGGGCACTGAGCAACCACCAAAGGAACAGAGGCACACAGGTGCAGTGCATCAACATGAGGGGGATAAAAGGTTGGGCTAAAGAACAAGAAAGAGCAGATACTTGCAGCCTTCTGGAGCGATGTTCCTCTGTGTGGGCAGGCTCCTGAAACCTTCTGATGTGATGAGGTGTTACTACGTATGGGTGAATGCTTAAAGCCTGCTGAAACTGTATGGGGATGCCCTGTGTATCATGGCCATCCCAACTGTGACATATGCTGTGATGTTGCATCACAAAAAAATACCCTTAGTTTGCACTACAGGGAGCTTCTAATGCTCAGTATCAACACAAATTGCATCTATCAGTTTGCACTTTTGCCAAATTATTACAGTTACAAATAATGTGACTTTCAGCAATCTCATGGGACTTCAAAACCTGAACAGAGAAAAAGAATAAGTTAGGAATTTAAAATTATTTCTCTATTGAAGAAGATAGAAGTAACTGCAATCAAAGAAGATGATATATGCTTCAGTTTTGGATTAATTGAATGACAGGCAAGAAAGAGCTTTCACCACCCCAAACACTTCAAATCTAAATTGTGAAACAATGCTCTAGAGCATTTTTCAAGCTTATACCTGTCACAGTAGGGGTAAAATATAGCTAGTGACAGTTATAAATAGTGCAGGCTGTATTAATGCTCTGTACTGTGCTATGATTTGTGCTATAAAGAAGGTGAAGCTCAGATTTGTCAGGGGGATAATTTTGAATGAAAGGTTCAAGAAAGCCATAATTTAAAAAAATACTATATACCTGACATTATTATTGTGTAAACATAAAGATTCAGTGCTGACAATTGTAAGTTAATGTAAAACCTCATTTAGGGAAGAGTCAGTGTTCGTGACAGATCCCTGGTCACTATTTCAGTGTCATTTCTGTGTGCTCAGAGCAGCTGCTGTGATTGCAATCACACAGTTCTGGTTTTCTACCCCCAAACAACAGTCATAGAAGAAAGGTGGGTGCTCACAGCAGGTAGCAATTAGCAGAGTGGCTCTGGGCCAGCCTAACTTAAATCAAATATTTTCTGTGACCTACTGCAGCACTGAGTTCTCCTTCAGTAATTTTCCTTGCTTTCTGACTTTCATCAATATCAGCTTACAGCACCAAGGCCAATTCCTTCACATGTGCCCTGTTGGTTTGACTGTCATCTTCTATAGAACTCTTTTTCTGGCTGCAAACTATTCTCACTAGTTTGTAACTGCCACACTAAAAGCTTTATTTTGGGAAAGTGAGGATCAAGAAGAAAGGACTTTGTGAGGAACAAATGAAAATCAACATATTTACTAAATTGACTGTCTTTGCTTACCTCTACTAACAGATGCACATTCAAATGATAAAAAGGATAACTTCTTGATTTATTTTTAGGTGTGATGGTGCTCCAGGGCAGACAGAGCTTTGCAGTGGACATGCCTGGACAGTCTTCTGAGTGAGGTGCCTAGAATGCTCAAAAGGCTTTAAGCCATACCCTTCTAAAATGTTTTATTAGAATTAAACTCAAAGATTCAATGCTTTAAACAAAAAATCTGAAAATCCCAGTGCAGGTGAAGCCTGAATTAGAGCTTATGTGGAGTTCTTTAGTCTTTGCAGATGAGTCTATAGAGCAAAGCTTTGTATTGTCTAACTCAATAAATTTTGGCACCAGCAAACTCTGCTCAGTTTCCAGTAGCTCCTGGGAAGTTTTGCCCTGAGCAGCTCTTTCTTCCCTGTTTCTTTCTGTATTTCTGCTTGGGCCTTTGCCTCCATCCCACACACCCCATGTGACTGTGCTTCTCCAGAGGGCTCCAACAGCTGTTTACTCAGGTGATGTCTGTTAGATCTCAGTACATTCAGTTGCTACTTCTGATATTTTTTATGAATTTATAACATTTGTGTCTTGGTTGATTGGGAAACTCAACTAACAGGAACATTGGAAAAACAGTAAGCTTTGCAAAATGGTTTCACATCAGATGAAAACTAAGTGAAAATTTGTGGCATAAGACTTCAAGTTGCTGGGTTCAGAGAATGTTTAACTTGTATTTGCAATTGAGCCAGGAGTTATTTTCATGAAACTGCTATTGTGTAATTGATGTCTCTTTCATGAGGGCTAAGATGACAGCATAGGTGCTCCATAAATCACTAAAATTAATGTTTGTATTGCATTATTATAACAGTACTGTTCTTGATTAAATCACGTGGGCTTTGCTGTTGTGCGTAGAGAGCCAAGAGAGATCTTGGTTGGATCTTGGACAGGCTGTCAGCATCTCATTCACAGAGCACAAGCTGGCTGCTCTCAAGGGGTTTGCAGTTCTAACAAGGGAAGAAGTCCTTTCAGCATAAATCAATATCCCAAAGCTGTGGAAAGCCTGTAGCAAAGCAAATAAATAGTTGCACTATTGTCATTTTCTGCAATGACTCAAGTGCTACAAACATTACCAGCTTCAGCAATGAGTGAGATAATAAGTGGCTCAGTTAATGTAGTTATCTAATTAGGTTGGGTATGAAAGCATGCTTTAATCTCCCTAATTATCTACCTACTGGAAAATGAACAGTTAATAAAATGGAGGTTTTTTAATGCCGATGTAAGACCCTCCCTTACTGCAGAAATCTTTCTTGGGAAAGCAACTACTCATACCTGTGTGGGTGGGGAACAAACTTAGTATTCAAAGGACAAGTTATGCAGACTGGGATAATTTCATTTCCATGAAAGTATGGATGTTCATGCTGGAATAAGTGATGTTGGAGTGAGTTTTGTTTGATTTTCCTCTGAGTTTCTGACATTTTTCGGACTTTGTCCTTGTTATATGTAGCAGTTGGATTTAAGGGAAGTTAATATCTCAGAAAAAAAGGAAAAACATTAATGTTGGCCCTGCTCTAACAAGAAATTGACCTAGACTATAGAGCTTGCTTCCCAAAAACATTTTTCTAGAACAAAAATGCATGGATTCACAAAGGATTTCCCTGCTGGAATATAACAGGAATTAAATATCATTAAGGCTTCCATTTTGTAGGGAGGCATTCATATCTTCTGCAGTTTTGATTTTTTTGCAAGATATATAGGGTGCCAAAATATCTGCTCTCAAGGTATCTCCTCAGTGCAGAAAGGCATCCACTGAGCCTGGGGAGCTCATGAAAGCAAATATCTGTGCCTGTGAGGTACCGAGGAGCAATGAAAACGGGGAAGTAGAGACTTGCTGTCAATCCAGCACCTTATCTAATAGCAAATTCATGTAGAAATCTTTTCTGTTACCCATTTGAAATACTCTTCAATCATCCAACACGTCTGAAAGTGATTTAGGAGTTCTGTACACTGCCACAGCCTTCCTGCATGTTCTTTTCTGGTTGCATTGCATCCCTATTCCCTGCTCTTCAGGAGACACTGTGCTCTTGATTCCCTATAGCTAGTCAAAACTGACATAAAGTAGACTGACATTAGCATACACATTGTATGTGCAGTAAACCATTTATTTAGTCTTCTGACAACAATAAAACATGTTTATTTATGGGGGGGAAACCTGTAATTTCTTTCTTTGAATGAAAACCTCTGCTTTCCCTTCCTCTTCTCTCCTTTGTCTTTCTCCCTCTCATCTTACTGGAAAAAGATCTCTTTTCCATGAAAGACAAATATTTAGAAATCTCCATACAAAGCATCAGCACTTCTAATTTTGTCTGGTTGCTTTTGACAGTAGTAATGAAGTCCTGACAGCATCTAATTAGGCCACAAACATGTCTTCTAACATATCTGGTGAGGAAATGAGTGATACTTTTGAGAGGAGCCCTTCTCTTGATGCCTATAATGGAACTCTGGGCTTTAATGTGATAAAAAGTGTTACTGAAGGCACCTGGATGCTCAGCATGCTATTCATTGGCTCTTCTGAAAGTCTGTTTCTGTCAAAATAGCAACAGCTACAGTAATAATGAGAGATGTCTGCTCTCTGTGCAGGGATGACGCCCTGGGAATCTCCGCTCAGGGTGGCGCATCCTGCCTCCAGTTTTATTGCAGGAAACCAGGAAATGCTATCAAGAGCTGGGACAGATGGGATGGCAAGGAGGCAGGCAAGTGGGCTGGGAGCCAAGAAGGTTCGGTCATTAGAGTTGACTAAACTGACTTGCCCTTGAAAAAGTTTGCTGGGTTGGCATTTTCTGATGGAAATTTTTTGTCTGTGTCTGTTGAGGAACAGCACTGCTTTTGAACAACAAGAACCTTCCCTGCCAGGCTGGATTTGTCACCTCACTTTCTCTTCTTCCTGGATTGGGCTGCACGGCAAGGACAGGTTCCAGGTGGGGCAGCACCATGGGGTCTGACAAGAACTTCTCAGCAAAGGGCACCTGGTACCCTCCACTGGGGCCCTGAGAATCCACTCCAGGAGACTGAGATAGTCACAGCATTTCCTGACTATAAAATCTACAACTGTGCCCACTCAATTCTTAGCTAGACTAGACTAAAGACAGACTAGTTGAGCTCATATTTTCCAATTTCACTCCGAAAATGCCAGAATTATGTGAGCAGATTTTAAGGAATAAAAAAGAAAAAAAAATTGCTGCAATCTATCAGTACCCTGTAGATTTCTGCAGTTTGCACACTGAAAGGTCCCTAAAAACACCCATCTTGTCTTTTGTTTTGCAGATACTCGAGAGGAATGGTATCTATTGTTTCTTTCTGTGGCACCGACCCATTAATGAAGCCACCTCTTGTCCCCCAAGGGGTGGTGTGACTTGTATCCTGTTTCTCAGAAAAATTGTCTCTTTGTCTATTTGTATATTTATTTTTGACAGACCTAGTTATAGCAGCTGTCTTGCTTCCGTTGCTTTGCTTTTTAAGCATGGAATTTTGATTACACCCTTGTCTTCTCTGAAGTATGAAAAGCCATTTACAGTACTGTTGACATGTCAGTTATAATGTCTTCCCTTCTGCTCTTCAGAGACACTACCAAAGGGGATTGTATTTAAGGGAGATGATCACTTTTAATATAGGCAGATGAACAGAATTTTAAAATCAGCTTTTATGTTTGACCTCAGGGGATAAAAGAACAATATATACCATGATGGTTGAATATAATCAATCTTCATATACTTTCTTGTTGATTTTGTCTCTCCCTCCTTAATTTAATAAGATTGTTGTGTATTTTTGTGAGGAAACTCATTGAAATATACTGGTTTCTGCAAATTTTCCAGTGCAAATTATTTTCTGTGTCATGGTGTACTTCACTTTAGACCATTATGCAAGTTTTTCTAATTGAAATGTGGGTTATTAACCAGACAAAAGTATTTTTATATATTTTTTTTCCAGTATATTTGGCAATGCTTGCTAACTAATACCACCAAACTGACAGGTAGGAAATAAGATTTGAAAACTTCCAACAAAGCAGGAGAAGGCTGGGATGTCTTAGGAGAGTGTCCTCTGCACATTTCTCAACCATTTGTTCAGTGAACAGCTCAAAGGGCTGTAGAACCCTTGCCATGCCAAGGGGGCTGCTCATCCATGTGGGCCAGCAGGAACAGTGAGCCCCAGTGACACTGCTCTGCCCTTGCCCAGGTCACCTGTGCCACATCCACAGCAAGCTCCTGGGGCAGGTCCCTTCTGGGAATATGCAAATGGCTGCTTTGGTCATGTGAGACAGCTCTGAGATTTATACTTTTTAAAAGCCTTTTCCCTGGTACACCTTTTCTGCTCTGGTCCACCTGAGGTTTGATTTATAACTTAGTCATGGCTTAATCACTGAACAGGAAATCTGCAGTGTTTGCTTTAACATATGGTGTGACTGCTACAGACCCTGAACTAACAGAAAAGGGAATTTTCTAGATTAAAAAGTGAAATGGAAAACCGTGGAGACTACTTGGGGTTAGTACAAATACTGTTACAGTAGAGTGAGGCATTTTCAGTCTTTCAAATAATAGGAAAAGTCAAATGAACAGTGATTGTCAGTAGACAATTCTCTGCTTGTTTTTCTGCAGAAAGATTGATTTTCTTCTGATGGATCAAAGAAAAAAATCCAATATCTTCATAGTAACAGCTAATAGAAAACAAGGAAGGAAAAGAAAAGAAAATTGCCAAACTTTATGTTCCTTTGGGATCAAGGATCATTGAGTCATACAAAGAGGCATTGAAGCAGCAGAATGTGGAAGTTCTCTAGAAGAAAAAATAAAGCCACAGAGATTTATTTTCCCCCCTCTGACAAGGTCAACACAGACATTCTCAGAATTCCACATACTACTTCTGTGTAATTTCTCCGTGAGAAAACCTTTGGTCAGGTTCAGTGAAACAAAGCAGCATTAAGAGCAGTGCTATGAAAATATTTTTGCTTATGGGAACATGCATTTTTCATGAGTAAATATAATGTAAAATGGCATAGTAGAATGATGCTTGTTGCAATTGAGGCTGGGTGCTGTACTGCTTTCCATGCAACAGTGCCTTTTATGCAACTTGTGTTAATTGCTCTGTGAACACATGGCTTGTCCAGAAATGGGTGTTGCATTCCTTCTTTTTCGCTGTGACATATTTTCATGAGGCCATGCAGCTCTAGTCCATGCCTGGGCTACTGCTGTGAGAGCTCCAGACAGTCAGTCATGTTTCTACTAGATCTTGCATGGAGAGAGGGTTTGGGTTGGGTGGATGCGGGAGGGCAACCTGCCAGCTCGCTTGTGGTCATGTGTTGAGGGTGAGCAGGCTGTGCTCCAGCAGGGCAGTCGGGCAAGCAGGTCATTTAATTTTGGTCTCTCCATTGCAGCAGGTCTACACCTTTGTGCCTTGAAAGGTTACCTTGGTCTAGTTTTCCATATGTTTCATTTTCATGAAATCTGGCTTTGTAAAGTGGAAACCTTTGGTGCCTTTTGAAGTGGTGAAGCAGTTCTGCCCTGAGATACTGACCAAGTCAGGTCTTGTAATATATGGCAGTTTGAGGAGAAGAATATGTATCCTAATATGTCCAGTTGTTTAGAAACTCACTGTTGAAAAAGCAAGGAAATGGAAGAGAAGCTGCCTTTGGTGAAATGTCCAAACAGCCAAAATATCTAATACCATTCTAATTTTGTTTTTCTGGCATATGCTGGTGGGAGGATCTAGGACAATGTATCGTTTCAGCTCAGAAAAATAGATAGTAGCACAATGCAAGAGATTTCAGATGAAAAAAAGTCACTGAAACAGACCTTTGGCATATGTAATTTTCTATTTTGAAGGTTAAATCCATCTAACCACTGTTACTGAGAGAGCCAGTGAGCACAGACTGTCAGATTACAGAAATCCTCCTGTAATCCTCCTGTCCTGGGTAAAACAAGCAGGCCCAGCATCCTGTTTCCCCTCCTACAAAGTAGATTCCTCGCTTCCTTCTTGGGCTCTATAAATATGCAAGGGTGTGAATTGAAACAGAAAAAGTCTCTGCAGAAAATACACTACTTTTTTTGAGCTATGGCTGTGATCATCAGGGCATTGTCTCTGTCACAGGATTTGGGTTTATGCTGAGATTACTTGGCTCCTTTGTTTTCACGTTCTCATTCCATTTCATAAGAAATTAAAATGTCTTTCAAAATAGTTATTTCCACAGCTCTGTGTTTTTAAATTGGAACTGATAAGCCAAGTAACTGTTGGGAATTAGGCTGACATCAGATTCATCACATATTTCAGCTTTACCTCTATGCACTCATGTTCTAAAATTGCAGCATTTCCTCCTGGATAATACACTTTATTTTCTATGTTCTTCTGATTAATACCAAAGATATATTTATCTTCTTCATATCAGAATTGTTTTGACTAATTATATTGCACGTGCAGCTATATTTAACCTCTTAGTATGGCATGAAAAGGATGTCAATTACTTTTTCTAAATAACTACTTTATTTTGCTCTAGTGTAGCTTTGCTTTAGCTTTGCATTTAAATAAATGTTATAAAAGTGGGAAGAATGTTGATGACATTGAACATTTTAGCTTCAGGGTTTGACACTCTAAATCTGGTTAAAATCTAAACTCTTTAATGTTTCTTTATCTGTACTGACGAAAAAAAAATAGTGTGGGATGAAATTCTAAATGCTCCCTGAAATGCAGCAGCACAGTGATTTGCTTGCTTTTAGGTACGATCCCTGGCTGTTTTACAAAAATAATTTTTGTTTTTCCTATAGCATTTTTCAGTGTAGTGATCACCTTTTGGAGTAACTGTGTAACCCAGCAGGAGATTATTCAGATCCTATCTTTACTACTAGATTTTTAAGTCGTGTGGTTACAATTGCAGACAGGCTTAGGGAAGACTGGTAGCTGCTTTGTAGTTTTTCCTTCCAGCAAGACCCGCAGTGTCAAGCACCACATGCCTCTCCTAATCACAGGGGCGTGCTGCTGCAGTGCTGTTCTTATCATGTTTTCCTCCCAAGCCTCAATTCTAATAAGGAAAGTGCCAAGTGCCAGATTTCTCTATTGTAAACTAATGATTTCTGATTTGACAAGCAGAGATGAAAGTCAAATATTTTTTTAGGCAGCAAGGGAGTTCAGTACCCTGCTTGTTTGACATTACTGAGGCATTTTGCTTATGGCATTTCTGCATGTTAACTGGTCTAATGTGAAAAGGTTTGGTGAAAATCTACAGAAACATTTATTTCTTTAGGATCGGGTCTCAGGCTAGTCATGGGAGTGCTTGGCCCATATGGGAAGTGGAAATGGTGCTCAACCTTAGAGAAGCGCTCTGAGCTTCTTGGGCAGAAGTGTTGTGGTTAATGCAAGTATCAGCATTCCTCCCTTTGGGGCAGCACAGAAGGAATACTCTTGTGCAAAATGTACCAAGACTTGATCAGCAGGTGTCTCTGACTGCTAAGTGACAGCTTGGTGGTGTTTTGTGGTATCAATCCTTTCTGATTATCCAGCAGGTGGATTGAATTTCTTAGGTAAAACCAGGCAGTTTTAAACAAACAAAATAGAATTCCGAGTGCTGAAATCCACATTCCTAATTCTGCAAACTGTAGCTGTTACTTGTAATAAGTACAGTGTAATGAAGGGGGATATGCAGCACAGTTTTTTCACAGAATACAGCTTGGTAATACAAGTACTTCAAATACATTTTTCATATTACTCTGTGGGGGTTTTTTTTAAATGGAAGTTGTTGGCGTCACATCAGCCTCTGGTGTTTTGTGGCTACAAATATGGAGAAAATTGTAATAAACCAAGCCCTTAAAAAAATTGAAAGTACTAGCAGAACTTAATTACTGGCAGAGGGCAGCAAGAAGAAAACTGACTGTCAGATGAATAGCTCCCCTAAAGGTTTTAATTTTTAATTATAGATTAAAGAAAGCCTTTGCTGAGTTGCCTAAGATCAATATGAAATACAGACCATTCTTCCACACTACAGTGCACTAGTGGCATAGTTATAAATATTCAAAAAGAAAATGAAAGTAATATAAACAGCCCTCTTTTCTGAGAACAATAGTTTCAACCTCTGACACTTCTATATGCTGTGGCGTACTGCAGACTATTCAGAATCAGTGGCTGTGTTCCAAAGGTCTAGAAATACGCAACAGAAGAAAGATGTAATTAACGACAGCGGATATTCATCATGACGGAATTTTCCCCAAAGGTTCCCTCTGGAGTATTTTTGCCTGGCAGGTGAGGAGCTGCATCGTTACGTAATGACGTTTCCAGAGTGCAGTGCCTGGCACAGCCCGAGGAGCGCAGCTCACTTCAGTGACACTGAGTTTTTGTCTGAACTGTGGCATTTTACTTTGCTTAATTTTTGCTCGGATTTAGTTGCTAAATTACTGACCTTTATCTGCTCTGAGACTGCTAATCTGAATTTCGTAAATGAATAATTAATGTATTGAATTATGATGTTTAACATAGCTAACAATCGTGCTATTCTGTATGAAAGAATGAAATCAGAGTAAATTTTAATTTTGTGAACCTTTGATTCTTTTGTGTTCTGAATAATGCTGAGATGGGTACAATTATTCTGGTTTCATACTTAGATAAGAGTATTATGTTGGATTTTTTTTAGATACCCTTCCTTTTGAAACGTGAGGTAGGGTTATCTGGATTATCTCCATTGACAATTTTCTGAAATAAACTGTTGTAACCAAGGGAGACGCCCGGTGAGCTGCAGCGTGGCTGATGTGAGCTCTGCCTGCCCTGGTGAAGATTTTCTCTTAACTGCTGGCACTGCTAGCTCACTCACTTTGCTGTTCACAGGTTCACAGAGGTGCTGACATGATAGCTTTTGTTTTATGAAAACCAAGAGGATGTAAAGTTATACTGATGGGAATGAGGAACACGTAGTGCTGGTGCCGTTTGCTGCAAATGCCGGAGATAATAAAGGGGCCTTCACTGAGCCTGGTTGTGGGGCTATCTAATTCACTACATAATTGATTAGTAGCAATTACCTTTATAAATCAAGTTTACAAGACTATACCAATGTTCTGTAAGTTACTTATCATTCTGTCAGTACTGCTGGTTAATGCCATGGAAATATTGTCTTTTTTTCTGGTTTATATGTCGGAATACAATGTCAAAGACAGAAACAAAATCATGACTGAGGCAGACTGTACCTTATAAGGGAGTTTCAGAAGGAAACTCATCACCTGTGTAAAACTGCAGAAGAAAATATCTTCTGGCAACAAAGTCCTTGAATGAGACTGTCTTAGAATATGAAAAATTCTTAAGTGCTGATGTGGGGGCATGGGATGGATGGTGCTGTCTTCAGCTTGTGGAGCTGGCAGGGAGAACAGGATGCACAATCCCATGAGCAGCATACTCAGAGCAGCTAAGGTAATGAGTTCTCTCAGGTTCTCCTTTCTGGGGATGTCCTCTCTCACAAATCTCTTCTAAAGGATGGACGCTCCTGGAAAGTCCATGGAAGGTAACAGCTCGATGCCTTTCCATATGGCAGCCTTTAGAGAAATGTTGAGTAATGTTCCTTGTGTTTTACTTTGTAGCAACTTTAGTTGTCAAAAATGCGAAAACTTCTTTGCACTTGCTACCAGCACAAGGAACTGTGGAGAGAGAGGACTTGTTTTGCAGAAATGGTTTAAGTCAGCTGTTTTGACAGGTTTCTTGGTGTTGTTCCTTAGCTGTTAATATTCTCAAAAGCATGCCAGAATTGCTTATTTTTCAGCAGTGGGAATAAAAAGCTTTTCACAGTAACTCTGGCTTAGCAGGCACACATTGTTTATGAGCTCTTTCCCTCTTGCCTGCAGTTAGCAGAAGGAGGTGTCTGGGCTGTTATACTTCTGCCTGCAGTGTTCTTCACTTGGTGTTGCTGTCTAAAAGCACCAAAGGCAGAGGGCTGTGGGACATATTTATACCAGGGAGAAATTTGCCAGAAATCCCAATATTATTTCAGCACTGGATGTCATACAAAAACATTGTTTGAGGTTATTGTTGCAGAGGAAGAAGTGAAGTTAAAAGGTGAAAGCTAAGATGCAAACAGTGGATGCAGCTGGCAAGAAGCATCTGGTCATCAGCCAAAGCATCAGACTGCAATAGATACAAAGTGACATTTCAAGGGGAGCAAGTTAGTATGGCTCTAGCATTAGATAGCTCCAAAGCGTACATTCAAAAAGGAGCATTTAAAGAATTATATGAGAATTTTTCTTTATAACTCTTTGTAGCTGTATACATCTGAGGAAATAGTGAGTCAAGGAGAACACTAACGTGTGGCTGAAGAGAGGCTCCTGAGTGGTGTTCTGCAGCCATTCTGGCTGTGGCTGTGACTGTGTTTCCCAGGCTCCTGGGAGGGCTGCACAGACCCTGCCATGAGCATGCTGTCTGCCCTGAGTTCAATTTGGCTCAAATGGCCTTGCCAAGCTCTCTGGTATTAACATAGCTTGTGACACAGACCCATTTGTAGCTAAGCAGTGGTACAGCTTCTAACTCCAGTGCCCTCTATGAATGGCCTTTCTCCTTGTTGTGACTTCTATTTTGTATGCATACTGTTGGATGATATACATTATCCCAAATATTTTAGAAATTAATGTACTGTATCAATATTTTAAAGAGCTCTGAAGTTTTTGAATGTCATTGTGAGAGGAGGCATAGGAGGCAGGAGTCAGAAGAGGTTTGGGCAGTCTGCCCATTTTGGTCACAGATGTGCTGTATGACCTTGGCCAGCCATGTAGAATCGCCTCAAGCTCAGACCCTTTCTTGTGCTGGGAGTAGTTCTGTTGACTGCAGAGAAAACAGAAGAATGCTGTGAGAAACTATTCAAAGCAGCTGAGTGTAGTATTTAATATTTTTAAGATACTTTTGCCTGTAAATAATTTATTTCCTTCACAGGAGTGCTAGAGATTAGCTGAATGTTTGACATTCATGAATGAAAGGGCTCTACAAAGTGGGTTATTGCTGTGTGGAGAAAGTGAATTTGAGATCTAAGCAGAAGTGTTTCAGTAGAGTGGTTTGCGTCAAATCTAAGCAACTCCAATTTCACTATCTGCAAATTAAAACCCTACAGTGAAATTCAGCAGCGTGTGGGGATTATCCAGGCCTTGTCTGTGGTGAGGTCAAAGAGTAAAATAGAATTTAATGGTGTTTTCTGGGTATTCTTCCTTTTGCAGAACTCTGTGTGACAGGTGTCATTTTCGTTAAATATAGTATTAAAACCCAAACAAAACCACGAGTCTGATAAATATAATTATGTCCAAGCTTGCATGTATTTTTATTGTAGGATGGGAGACTTCAGAGTTTTGATTCAAAAGCTCTCTGTACCACTAGCAAGGCCTGCCACTGTACATGGATTTTTAAAACAACTGTATGAAGGAAACTGGAAGGATGGACAGAGGAAACACAAATCTCAAAACAACAACAGGAACTCATAAGGCTTGAAGGAAAAAAAACCAAAGAAAAAAAATTGCTCTGTAAGAACTGTATTTGCAGTTCACATCCTATAACCAGGACTTCTCTCTATGCCTTCTCACTCTAGGAGTTAAACTTCACAGACTTCAGAGTCTTTGCTTTCTTTGTGGTTTCTTTGACCAGCAATTTAGAGTCCCGCTTCCCTGGACTGAACCATTAGGAGTAAATTTAACCCATTTCTTTAATGGAAATAATTTCAGTGTGACTGAGAGCACCTTCTGGTTTTGCTCGTGCTTCATGGGTCATAGTTTAGAGAGAAATTAAGAGCGTGTTATGCATCAAGAGACATTGTGGCGTTTCCAGTAGTGAGATGGGTACAGAACAATAAAGTAAATTTTGATCCAGAAGTCAGGGTATACAAGTCTGAACCACAAAAAGCAGCTATACTCTCAGATGAAAATGTGGTAGGGATTTTATACAAGGAACAAGAAGATATTTCAAAGTCATAGGGGAATTTAAGCTGTCAGGCAGTAATTGCAAAAATTGGAGTTGAGCCAGCATGCAAGGACTGGTGTCCCTGACTTTTACAAATGGCTCTATGAAATCTTAATGATGAGAAAATGTCAAAGACTCAGGCTTTACTCCTTAGGCAGAATGTCATCTCTTGATGTATTCCCGGAGATCTTGTTGGTTATTTGCTCCCTCAATAAAAGGAACATTTCTATGAATCACTAGCATAAACCCATTCAGATTATTTCACTACTATAGGATTTGAGATCAGAAATTAAAAAAAAAAAGTACAATAAACATATGTGAATTTAAGAGCCTTGCAAAATTGAAGCAATATGGAAGTTGCCTTCATTATAAAGTAATTGATTTTGCAGAAAGTTTAAATCCTTTCTGGTGTTCTCTAGAGTGAATGTGGATCAGTAAACTGTCATCCTGCTATATTTGTTGATCACCTGAGGTGGGAAGTCCAATCTGAATTTCTTGTAGTATCTTCTACCAATAGACTTGATGTGCTGTCTTACTGAAAGAAGGCCATTATCCATTAGTCTGTATGGTTCTATGGGAAAACTTGCTCTCTGAAGAGTGCTAGAACCAATTTAAAAAGAATTCCAAATTGTGTAGGTTTTTGCTTAGATCAGAGGTTTGAAGACATAAAATAAAACTGCAGAACATCTCAAACATTTGTTGTGACTTTTTCCAGATTAGACTGTCAGCTGCAGAGCTTTAAAAGAAAATATTATAGATCTTATTTGCTGTAGCCTCTTTTTTTTTTTTTTTTTCCTAAACAGCATGGTAAATATGGCAATTTCATCATGTGTTCATCCTGCAGAGCACTNTGTAGCCTCTTTTTTTTTTTTTTTTCCTAAACAGCATGGTAAATATGGCAATTTCATCATGTGTTCATCCTGCAGAGCACTTATAAATTTAAATCAATGTAATAGAGGTTAGGATGTGGCTAACACACTTGATGTCACTTGAACTGCTCAGTACATATTGACAAAAATCAGGACAATTTTGTAGGCAAATTCTGATCTATCATCTCCTCATAGACTACAGCCATGATATTAATGGAAAAAGGGTTGTATTTGATTGATTGTAACCTACAGCAGAGCCTTGCCTGATGTATGTGTAACTTTCAACCTTTTTCACTTAAGGACCACTATGGGTTGAATTGAGTTTCTTGTATTGCAAGTTTAAACCTACTGATAATGGCCTTTCTGTTCTTAGTTGGATATTGCAGACCTTTTATAAATATTGCAGAGCCCCTGCCAGGGGTCAACAGATCACCAGACTAAACCCTCAGGTTCACACACAAACCTCTGTTGGATGGGTGCCCTCCTTGGTTGGACTGAAATGTTTTCCAGCTCCTTGTGTGACTGTTCCTGCATTAATGGAGTCATAAAAGAACAAGGGAATAGGTGAGTAAATCCTCACTCAGCTTTTTCAGGCTAAACCTGTAAGCGTCCTCATTCTCACCTCAGTTCTTTCAGTTCCACCCAGGGTCACCTACAGTGCTTATTTCTGACTGCTGCTTCCACAGACTGTTCCAAACAATTTAAGTGGTTTGAAACTGATGACTCCTTTATGCCTCAAATGTTGGATAAGCTTCCCACTAAAACAGATGACTGTGTGTAGTGGAGCTTTATAGTAGGGATGTGTTTTGATGCTTAAGTTTGCAGGAGTTACGCTCTATTACTCTCTGTATAAACAGCTGCAAATAATGTTACTCCTTTGTTTTTAAGCTCTTATTCAAGAATATTGCATTGTTACATTTTATTTTGCTGAAGTCAGAAAAATTAGTAAATGCTTGCAGCTGAAAACACTGGTTTATTTCAAGGTTTTATATGCATTATATATTTTTAAAGCAGTGAACTTGTAATTGCAAGATATGGCTTTCAAGTCTTTTTCTCACACAAGATCCTCTTGCAAGCATTGGAGGGATAGTGATTTTCACCCATTTCTCTGTGCACTTCAGGCCCAAGGCACTTGTGTGTTAAAATCTGAAGTGTTTTTTTCTTAGAAAACAAAGGAAGGAACATTTTAAAAAAAATCAGCATACACTATGAGTCTGTATAAATAGAAACTAAAATAATGCAGGTGAGTCTATTACTTCTTTCTGGACATAAAAAACAGGGTCAAAAAGGCTAGAAAGACAGCAGAATTGGGGAAAAAGACCAAAGATGAGGGAACTGTATGAGGTTGTGTACAATAAATATATTTAAGCTATAATTTGGAAGCTGTGTGGGAGAACTTGTTCTTAACAAAAGGAAGATGTATAATTTAACTGGAAAAGCTCACTGGAATTTTTTGTGTATGAAAAGCAGAAGAGTGTAAAGGAGAGAAGAGAGTGTATCCAAAAACTACTGACAAAATTGTCATTTGACTCCCCTGAGAGGGAACACTGGCAAGAATGAGGCAAAAAGGTCAGAGAAACAATAATTGGAGATGGCTATTTATAGCCAGCCACTACTGCATACCTCCTAGGTGTTTTAGCATATGAAAATGCAAACTAAACCAGGAGAAGTCAATGCAAGTAAGAAAGGTCAAGGAAGTAGTAATTGCTAAATGGAGTTAATTGGACCTTTGTGGAATTGCTGGAGTGGAAAAAACATTTTGTAGGTGGAAAAAATAGCTGTAGGAAACATAGAAAGTATTCAGATAAATACATTACTATACTTCTAATAATATTTTTTTGTGTCTTGCGTGAAAATATTTTGGATATGTAGGAGGAAAGTGTTGCAGGTCCATACACTCCTTGCAGAGCAGAATTGCTGAAAACTTTAAGTTCCCAGTGGAAGTTGTTAATGAAAATACTGAGACAAAAATGACTGAAGAAATCTCAGGTTTATGCTCTGGGCTAAGGGAATGAAACCTACAATGATTATTATTGAAAGATCTTCAATGAAAGTATTGCTAGAAGTTACACATTAAAAGAGCAAAGCAAATCCAACTTCCAGTTCTTTCCCTAAGGTAAGAAAGCCAGTTGACAACTGTCAGGAGAGCTTGGGTGAAGATGCTGAGAGCTGCAGAGATCCAGTGAGCTGCAGCCCTTGGCTGCTGCTCAGCCACTTGGCAGAGCAATTACCTTGTCCAGGGGCTGAGCCACTGGGGGCTCTGAACTTGGAGAGGTTGTCTAGGCATGGTTGAATCAGGTCATCTTTCTTCCTCATTGTGGTGATTCCACACTGTTTTGGCCATTGCTCAGACTCACTGAACTTTGAAACAGCGCTGCTTTGCTGAGCTGCTCTGACTAATGAGCTGGTCTGTCTGGGGGAGGTACCACACTCCTCACCGCGGCACAAAGCCTCCTGAAGCTCTCCCTCCCTGCCTGCCCCCGGGGCAGTGCTGACTGTGGCACTTCTAAAAGCAGAATTGAGCTCCTCACACAGAACTTGTGAGAGCTCTGAATGGCATCAAACTTTCATTGTCAGGTACTCTTTGAAAGGAATAGTACTGTACCCGTCATTGCAGTCTTCTGATATCCTCACCACCTGCAAGCAGTTTGGGTCAAAGACCTAGTGCTTGAGTTTTCCCTTTTCCATTGATCTCCTAGAGTTTAAGAATGGTAAAAAGAACTGAACTGGAAAATATCACTAAAACTTAGAAATAGCAGTTGAAGGTATTTAATCTTTTCATGACCATTAGTAATTGCAGGGGAGCCACCTCTGCCCAGCAGCTAATGGTCTGGGGTCGTCATAATTGCAGCAGATTCAATGGATGTCTGTGTCCTTTTCATGATTTTTTTATTCAGATGTACATTTTTTTCTCTCTGTTTCATGGGAGAATAATAGATTAGTTTATACCTTTATAATCACGGAAAAAAATATTTGCTAATAGTGTTTCAGTTATACTTCAAAGTTTTTCAGTCATAATCATACATTTTTTTGGTGTTAATTAATTTAAGTAGTGCAAGAATTTTCAGTCTGTGTATCATTGTTTGCATGAAATCTCTTTTATACACTTACCTAATTTATAAATTCAAATGTTGTTCCTTGAATTTTATTTTGCTTTATTCCATTGGTTGTCATGGCGTTATGCATTTTATAAGTGAAAGAACCAACTTGTCTGTTGGTATCACATTAATTTATTTTTAATATGTCCCAAATATAACTGTAACTTTATTGAATTCTCTTTTTAATAATGTTTGATTTATTAAAAAAGACAAGGGTGAAGTGATAAAAGACTTGGAGCAAATTAATATTATTTTAACTAATTGGCTTCAATGGAATTAGATTAGCAGGTAAAATAATACAGAGCACTATTTTTTTTCATCCATGCCATTGCCATTAACTTCCAGTTCTGGAGACAGTAAGCAAACTAGAAGTCAGACATATAACTGAAAGTATTCTTCTGGTTTATCTGGAGCTTCCAGATTACCCTTAATTCTCTTTCCAGCTTCATAGTTCAGGAACCTTGTGCCAATAACCAGTGAACCAGAATTTTCTGCTGCATGAAATGCTACGAACTCACTGGCTCGTCAAAACCAATTCAGGATAATTTCTGAGGTCTTTCTGCAGTGATTGGTGAATATGGATATAGATTTTTAGACACATCTTGGTGTTTGACTGTCTGGAATCATAAATAACAATCATAAGAACCATTGTTCATGTGAGGGAAATTCATGGTTATGTATGCATATGTTTTTTGAATATTTTTCTTCTGTAATACAACTCATCAAGTCTAAGTAGTGTGACATAATAAGGTAGGAAATATGGCAAGGGCAAGGCTGTGAAATGTGCTGCTTTATAGTTTCTTCTTAAGGGTGCAATACTATGGCAATAGATTTATTTAGGTTTACATTTTAGAGTTTTATTGTCATGTTGTCTACAAAAACCTGTTCTGTCTGATGCTATGATTTTGAAAGCATTTTGCTTACTTTACAAGTACTTTTGTACAACTTTTGTACAACTTTTTTACTTTTGCTTACTTTACAAGTTCTTTTGCGTACTTTAAAAGTTTTCCCTTGAACTGAGTTTTCTTCCTCTGTTGGAAGTGATAGGAAAAATTTGTTCCCATTGAGGAAATGGTTTTTAAAAATATAGTACTAAAATGAAATATAAATCAAGCTGCAGCTGATGAACCAGTGAAGTCTAGGATGTGTTGATGCTGGATTGTTTAGGAGGAAAACTGACATCCATGTGGGACCTTTTAAGAGTAGCAGAGAACTCTGAAGTACAGAATAGGAGGAACAGAGGAATAAGAAGCTGGAGGACACACAGAATGCTGTAATGTTTTCCTATTTATATTTATATTTTGAATTTATAAGGGTTGAGACACAAATCTGAATGTCTTCTGGTGAATTTAATTATGAGAATTGCCTCATAACGAAGTGACAGAAATGTCCCAAGGGAAAGACCGGATATTGAACTATGTGATCTTTCCAAAAGTATCTTGCACAGGCTCACAAGAGCTAATGAGGACACAGAAAAGCGTGATTGCAGGCAGCTGAGAAATTTGTCCTCTCCATTCATAATAATTTTGATAATTTTGAATGTATAATTTGCACTATGAAAATGTTGAAACGTGGCCTATGATCTGTACAGAAGACATCTTCTAAATAACAAAGCTGTTTCTTTTGCAGAACTACTTGGTATCATTGTTTATACACTTATAAAGGAAAATGTTTTTGGTGTCACATTAGTCATGTTCAACACAGATACAGTTCATGGTTTTGTTTGTTTGGTGCTCCAGGAAAATTTCTGTCCTGAATGTTATACTTAATGCTCCTCAAAGTTTCTTTTTCTGGCTGATGACCTCTGTCCTTGTAAGTGATTTTTTTTTTGTGTAGAGCAGCATCAGATTCTTTCTAGAGGTTCTGGTACTTCTCTGTTGTAGTTCATTGTTATATTTACCACTTCACTAGTGAAGAGGAAAAGAAATTAGGTCATAATCTTCTTTCTGTAAGTCCCTTTTAATCTTCTTGATGTATTTGAACTTCATGATATTTAGTGCTTCCAATATGTTACTTGCTATCAGTTTTGATCTCTCAGATGGCCATCTCACTGTTTATTATGGTCATCCTAGAGCATCTGCATTCTTGATCAATTGCTGAACTTAATTATTCCATATAAATAATTTTGATCAATATAATTCTGTCCCAAAACTCTTGATGCACTGAATAACATTTAAAAATCTTTCTCCCTCTGAAAGGCATTGAAACAAAGACAGGACCAGCTATAATTTGTTCTTCTTTAGTGACAATATTTTGGAAGTAAAACATTGGAGATCTATTGAAATATCAATAGATAACAAAATAAATGGAAAATTGTCCAATAAATGAAAAGTCTTTTCACTCTCATTCATTGGAGAATGATACGTGATGTAGTTAAAAGGAGAAATTGATGTTCCTACCAGCTGGACAAAAAGCTATGCATATTCTCCTGTTCTAGCCTCTCAACATGAAAAACCAAATGGCAGGACAAAGGCTCTTCCCTGTAGAGGTTAAATAAATAAAGAAATGATTTGTCATTGAAGATTTTCTGATCATGGTAATGCTTGAATACCTAAAGTATAGAAAGGTTAAGACAAGGACATAACTTTTCTCTCTTAAAAAATATCAGGTTAAAGGCAAAGCAATTTGTGGAATGGTTGTTGTTAGTATTTTTATTTCAGGATGGACTTCCGCAAGGTAAGAGATTGAAAGACAGAGAAAGAGAACAAATGTAATAGCTGCATTGAACCAAAGGTTTAATATTCATGGTGGTACTGTAATATACACTGTGCTGGGATATCTCTCTTTTTGCAAAAGCAAAAAAAGGAATCAAAGCCTTTTATTTAAATGCTATTTTCCCCATTGTGAGATCAAAGTTTCTCTATTGCTGTGTTCCTGATAACATTACAGTAGAAAGGTATGTTGTCTCATTTAGCAAAGTAACCTCATTAATGTAATTCTCTTTAGGGTCGAGTTCTGTCAATTACCAATATATGAAAACATAAATGTTTTATTTTTTTGGTGTGTGAAAGAAATCAGATATGCATTAGTTTATGAATCCCATAACTCCACTAAAAGCAAAGAGAGCAAGAAAGGGTCATCATGTATTTGAAGTAAGATACAATTTTTAACAACTTACAGCACAATTTGAAAACCATTTTTTCATCTTCCAGAAAAATTCCCTAGGAAGAAGTCACCTCTGTGCTTTTCCTGCTTTTTTTCAATTGCTGCACATTTATGCACTGTTAAAATCATATGAATCATTTGCAGATAAGGTCTTCTGGCTGGGCCTGAGACCCAGAGGAACAAACACCTTCCCTCAGGGCTGCTCCATGCTCAAAGGCAAAGGCATCACTTGTGCCCCTTTTGTGAGAACACGGCGTGTGGGATTGATGGTCCACCCAGCCCAGGGTTTGTTCTTCAGCAGTGATAGCAGGAGATGTGGTTTACAGAGACATCAATGAACTTGTTATTATGGAGAGAGAGAGCCAAACCCAACAAGGCCGAGAGAATAATGGATATTATGAAATGTAATTCTTGTCAAAACTGATTTAGGAAAAGCAGACAATAATTGAGATAAATGACTATGCTCCACTGCACCTCTTCCTCCCTTCCTTCCAACCCCCCAGCACTACAGGGATATATGAATGTGCTTTTGTTTTTTTAGAGTTGGCTCTTTGTCAAGGTTACCACTACTTGACTTTCTGATACTGTGTTGTAAAGCTCTAGTCAAATTCATTGATGTCGTGTCTGGAATACAAGGCATGACTTCCAGGGCTTCTCTTAGCAACATGCACTAACTGACCAAAAACAGTCACGTGTGCTGCAATAAATGCAAATTTGAGGGGTTTGGAGTTCATGTGGTTATAATGAGAAACACATTTCATCAGGCAGCAACCAGAGATTCCCTATAGCAAGTGGGAATGCTGGGAAAATCTATATTGAAGAATACAATTTTCTCTTGCATAAGTTTTAAGTGGTTTTGTTTTTCACAAAGGATCTCTTTCCATGTCAAGTTATTAATTTTATGTTGGCTTAGAAATGCCTGAGCAAGCCCAGGAGATGGTAACTACTGGCATGTGAGGAGTCATCCCTGAAGGTCGTCCCCAGGCTGGTTCCAGGGGCAGTTGTGCCGCTGCATGTGCGTACAGGTGGGACTGAGCTTCCCTTCATTCTCATTTCCTGGAGTGGGATGCCCTTGGCAGAGATAAAGTCAGTGTTGCAGTGTCATGGTTTAATGCCAGACAGCAACCCAACCCCAAGCAACAGTTTTCTTCCCCTGGAGGTGGCTCTGAGATGGGTCTGTACTATGTACCTGCTCAGAATTTCTGAGCACTGAAAGAAACCCAAGGACCAAAGAAATCCAAAAGTGTCTGGTAGAAACACAGATAAATTTCAGAAGAGAAACTTTTTGGAATCTTCTTTGAGGAAAAGTTTGTAGAGATTTATCTACCAAAAATGACCTCATCTAGCGAAAATTCAATTGACTTCTCAACAATGCCAGATTTGGGCCCTGACTCAGCAGTGGTAATGTGAGTAACTTCCATAGTGCCAGTTACTAAAGTGTGTTTTAAGAACTGGAGCTTTGGAAATGGAAGTCCATGGTTTTAATGCAGGAATAAATGTATCATAGTCTTCTAAAATGACCCAGAAAAGCAGGTGGTAATTTTGATATATAATACTGTCAGGATAGAGGGGGAGACGATCTGTTACTATTTCTGAGCATTCTGAAGAAGCTGAGTCAGTGCAGAAGGAATTGTGTGTTTGCAGCAGGGGAACGGCCCTTGCAGCTGCGCTCCTTCGAATGCGGGCGCTTCCCTTTCCCTTTAGCTTCGTGTGGAGCTTTCTCCAGCTTGGGAAGTGACCCAAGGCGATCCTGTTGGCTGTGCTGTGTCTTGTTTGTCCCAGAGATGTGTCCTTTGCTGGCCATGCACGCTGCTCTGTAACTGCTGCTGCACAGCCCAGCTTGGATCCTTCCTCTGGGCATTGGGGCTGGGAGCACCTGCCCAGCAGTGCCAAGTGCTTGTCAGCTTTGTGTTGGCCACCACCAAATTGCACCTTCTCCCCAGCATGTCATCCAGAGACAGTTTGTCCTTTAGGTCTCGAGATCATACCTGGTTTAAATCCACCCTTATTGCTACACCAGTTTGGCAGCAAACTTTATTTACAATTTGTAATCACCTTACAGCCTCATTACGGCAGACACCTGGTACTTGCTGTTACATTTAAGGTTGCAAAACAGTTTCCATAGCAACAACTGTCTCCGCACACCATAATTTTGTACAGCGTTTCCCTATTGGCTAAAAAAAACCTCAACAATTGCTTTCTGTCCAAGGTTTAATTTTCCCATCAATCAATTCTAAATTAATTTGAGGTGAAATGATGTATTTCTCATTAGAAAAAAAAAAACCCAACCCATTTTCTTCTGGGAAAAACTATTGTAAAAATAGACAGGCTGAGGACTATTAGTATTGCTTATACTGACAAAAAAAGTTTTGCTTTAATTTAGTTTTAATGAAAGTTAGATAATATCATGGGTGTATGAGCCACTGATTTTTTTGACCTTATTGTTTTGCTGTCTGTCCTTTTACTTGACTTGTTTGATAGCTTTAAATACTTACACATTTTAAAAAGTAACAGGATCTATCTGAAAGATTGATTTTATTTTTGACACATATTGTACTTTGAATAATAGATGTACAAACAGTAGAAAGGACCCAGTGTGTTCAGGCTGGATCCCTTTCACTCTGTGAAAATCAGTCAAAGCTAAAGCCATGCTTGAAGATTGGGAGCCTCTAGCTTTGAATTTATCCACTCTGACATGTATTAGACCCAGGATTTGCTGCTTTAAATGTTTTTAACTTAAATTTAGCAAACTGATTTTCTTCAGACTTAACTGGCTCCTGAGGAAATCTACAAAGCAAATCTCATTTGAAGAAGAATACCACGTTAGTTCTAACATTACTTGCATTTGATAAAATGCATTGTAAACTGATATAATCTTATTATTGCTGTTTCAGATCTCATTCTATCTATGTTCAACCATTGTTTCTTAGTTCTATAATTTGTGGATTTCTTTGGTTTCTCAAGCTTTATGTAAACTCTTTTGGATTTTGTACAGTCTGCTTTCAATTTGGTAGATTTCAATCAATATAAATCCCATATAAAGAATTTGAAATACTTAAATCACAGACATATATAAAGACCCAGATCTGGGGGGTAGCAAAGTATATTAGGAATCAAGATATATTTTTGTTCCTTTTAACAGTACAAATACTATAAATATAAATCTGAAAATGCACAGTCAGCACTCAGAGTTATTGACGATTTCTTCTGCATCACCTTTGTGCCCACAGCAGCTGCAGCAGAATTCCAGACCTTGCATTCCACTTTCTGGTTGCCAGCACGACCCCAAATGCCCTTTTATGCAACAGAAGGAGTCTTTTTTCTTTATAAATGAAGTGCAGGTTAATTGCTTATTTGTATCTTGAGAGGTCAGAAGAAAACAACAGTGTTTTGTTAAAATTGTATTTATTCTTTTTGTATACATGTTACAATATTTTCAGTAATCTGAAGATACCAGTTTTATTGATGTCATGCAATAACTTCCTATTCAGGCTAAATATATTTGTTTGTATATTTGTGCTGCTATGCTTTTTGTGTGAGGGAGTAATTGGATGAAAATTACTTAATTATGAGTATAAAGTTAAAAGCATTAAATAGTGCAAAAAGTCTGAACACTAAAGCTGGTAGCATTAATATAATGTGACCCTATGTTTTTCATTTAGCAAGAACATGATTATCATAGCAATGATAGCAATTTCAATGCATTCAAAATAAGAGGCTGCACAACATGGGCTGGAGGTCTGAGATGGATTCAGTGTTTTTTGAAAGGTGTTAAAATAATGATAGAGATTTCTGAAAGGAAATATATTTTCCAACATACTGGTGGTCTGGGAATAACTTCTGATTGTAAGAGCACCAAAATACATATTTACTTTTAAAAAGACAAGGGGTCCAAATCTTATTTGAATAAGTATTCAGTTTGTCATTGTCATATTCTGTTGGTACTAATGAATGGTATTTATTGGACAGTTACATTGCACAGGAAATATTTACTTTTCCCACTGACATTAAAGAATATATTTTCTAGAGTGTCAGAGATATTTAGTTCTATTGAAATTCAATTCTTTTCACAATTTTGAACCATACACCTTTAAATTGGTTGTACAGGGGCAGATTAGCACAAAGGCACATTTATATTCACGTTTTCACCCTTCTTTGCATCCTCATCCATCAAGTTCAGACCCTCTGAGTTTTTATTGTATTTTTATTGAAACATTAATATGTAATGTGAGAGTGCAAAAAGCTCGAATATGTGAAAGGAAATAAATCACTGCCACCTGAAATATTATTCTGAGAAATGGAAAAGAGGACATGGATCTTTTGCTGCTTCTGTGCAGATGCTGACTTTTAGAAGCTGATGATATTACTTAGCATCTGCTGAATGTGTCTGTATCTTGAACCTGGTGGGTTATTATTTTCCCATCATAGCTGTGTTCCTGCGTTGTTCTAGAATAGTAACATAGTTTTGCAGACTGACACCACGAATTATGTGGCAATGTTAAACTGTCTTTACTCTTGATGTTTGAATAACAGAAGGAGGTCAATAAAAGAGATGCAAGTTGAGGTTTATGGAGACAGTTCCAGCTAGAAATGCAGAATGATGTGTGTTGCATATTCAACAGCAGGCAGAGTGTTCCCATGAAAATGAATATTCGGGGTATCTTTATTAATGAAACAGGGCATCAAATTATATGGAAAAACAACACATTTTTCCTGAAAAACAAGTAATTTCCTGGGTGTGTAGGCAGCTTCTCCTATTGCCTTTCTTTTCATTACTATATTTTGTGCAGTGTATTTCCAAACTCCCTTTGTAAGATGATTTCTCTTGGAATGAGTGTCTCCTAAAGTTTGTGGCTTGACATTAGTGTTTGATGTCTGAGGTTGGTTCAGAAAGTTTAGAAACTAAGAAATACTGTTTTCACTCCTTCAAGCAAGGTTTTTGTTTTAAGCCAGGTAGCTTGGAGGAGTCCAGGTGGACCGCACTGACACATCTGTGTTTATCAAACTGCTGTGCAACTTCTTGAAAAGAGAGCAGACTTTTAACAGGACTGACTTGCTAGGAAAACATCCATTATTGTTTTTGACTACTGACTGGCATTGATGATATTTGAATCTCTATTGCCCAGTACAAGTTATCTGTTCCAGGCTTTGCAGAAGACTGACCAGTTTCTAATTCCCCAGCCACAACTTTTACTGCTTACAACACTGTAGTAACACTGAGAACATTTTGTACTTGGAGTTTCCTTAGATTTTTGGGCTTGTAAAGAAATTTATAGTAGTTCAGAGAGCTTCTCAGCTAATTTTCTGTTCCTGTTGGCTTGAAAATATTAAATTTTTTCAGATGCTGCCATGCATGTTCTTTCATTGCAGGCCCTGCAATTCTGTTCTCTTTTAAATGTGGCATAAAAATTTCAGAAGCAGGTATTAATTTTATGAATTGATATTTGTACTACCTGTGTAAGGCACCTGGCATATGCCTTGCTTTCAGAATTTGTTTTTAAGAGCATGTTGTTGTTGTCTGTGACCCTATTGCCTATTTGATTGATTCCTTCAGTGTCTGTTATCTGCCACGGGCATTATAAATATTGTAACATGGGTATTAACCTTTTGCTTTGTACCTTTTTTTAATGCTAGTACATTTTATTGATGATTAATAATTAATAACTGCCATTCTGTTTTGTTTCCTTTGTTTTCAAATCTACTTCATTGCTGGCTTCCAGCAAGATTTTTTCCAGTGCTTTCAATTTGAAATGTAGTATTCTTGGCAAGGATGTTTTTATTATTATGCATACATAGGAAGGGAAAGAAGGAAAAGGTTTTGGGGGATGGCTACTTTAAAATTCATGTGGTTTTTTTTAATAGGTTGGGTTTTTTTAAATTTCAGAGGAAAGAAGTTGCAAAGTACATTGGATTAAATAAATATTGTATTAAATCAAAATAATACAAAAAATAACACAAACCTAAAAATAAGCAACTTCTCTATTAAAATAAATATCTGAAAAATAGGCTGATTATGCAAGAGAGGTTTTATTCAGGGGGAAAAGAGTAAAGTCAAGATTTTTCTCTATTTTTAGTTTTAAGTTTCAACTTCCTAACTAAGCACAGAAGTCATGCAAATGAGGGAAAGGTGAAGCAATTGAATAATTTGAAAGTGAAACATTATGTCTCATCTTGGAATCAGGAGGGAATTCAAGAAACTATTTGATATAGACCCTCTTTCAAGTTTATTAAATAGAATTTTTCAGTTTTGGAACTTGCACTGGAAAGAGTTGTAGCTGATGTTCAACTACTTTCTCTTTTTTTTTGTCATTGTGCTTCAGCTCAGAGGCATTTAAGACAAAGTCACCTGATTGGGAGCTGACCAGAATTGATTTATTACATGGATTGTTGTCTTGTGTTTCAAGATCTGTGGAGAGCAAGTCTTGCTAATTATATATCTTAACTTAGATTGAAAAGAAATATTTAATAATACTTTAATCAGAAATACCAGATGAAGTTTTACAAAAAGCAGATGTAGTTAGAATGACATTCTGTGCTATCAGCAATCTTTCACTGTGTGTGTGTGGCCCATATGGCAAGGCCAGGCACTTATCACTGTGAGGAACACACACAATCTATTATTCACACTGGAAGCTCAGTTTGTTCCTGACTCTTCTGGAAAACAACTTGGTCTTCCTGAGCTGACAGTTGTAGAGGGACTGGTGTGTGTAAAAGCAGCTAATGGACCCCTTTCCTATACATGGATTTAATTATTCCTTTTGGTCTTATGTCTCTAAAATGTACCTGCCCATACTTAAACTTGCTTACAGTTTAGCTGTGCACCAGGGAAAAAAGGTACCTGGCTTTCCTTGGCAAGGCACTCCCTGCAAACCTCCTATGTTTGTAGCTCTCTCTGCACCACGTTTGTTCTCATCTTCTGCTCCATACTTCCCTTTTGTTCCCTCTTTCTAGAACTGAAATGGTGTTCTCTGGATTTTAACACAGGGCATTCTCCTTTCTACTGTTCTGACAGGAAACATGTTGAAATCCTCATTATAAGTTTCAGATTTGCATTTTTTTTCATCTTTTATAGGAAAATTTTCTGATCCAAGTCATTTTCCCCCCTACTTTTTATGATTTCTTTCATGTTCCTGTGCATTAATTTTGATGCAATTTCTCACATTTTTCCTTTTCAAAGAATTGGCATGTTATAGGAACCTTCCACATGGTCACTGCAATGAAAAGCAACATGGATAATGCTCTTAGTTTCTCTACCCAGAGTTCATCCGTCTGGTTTTGGTCTAAAAGGCCACTAGACCCACATCTAAATAGTATAAAAAGCCTCAGGGTGAATTAATACAAAGAAAATGAAATATTTAGTTATAAAATACATGGTGGCACAATCTTCCAGTAATGAATTATACCCCAGGAGAGGCTGTGACTAATCCTGTAAAAAGAAAAATATAACTTCTCAATAAAACACTCTCTATCTTCACCCTTGAAGTATGCAAGGCTGGATACTTGGTTCTTTTGCTGTTTTTTTTTTTTTTTCCACTTGATTTTGGAAACAAATCACATGCAAACCAGCAGTTACTAAGTTGCATAAAGGTTTACAGAGTGACAGAAACGCTGCTCCCTGGACTATTGCAAATAGCGGTTCCCGTGTTTCAGTGCTGAAAGTTTCTATTTCAAAACACTTTTAGAAACACTCTAAGGAAAACAATTCCATTTGCTTGAATTTTTCCAAATGTAGTATTTCTCAATAACTTCATGCCATTCAGAAATAGAATGACATGTTTGCAATAGACTCAGGACAATAAAAAAGTTTTTTAAAGATATTATGGGGTGGCTGAAGTAAGGAGAGCTTGGTCTCCTTGTTTGGCGTAGATATTATTTCTGAGAAATAAGAGCATGAGGAATGCCATCTGGCCTGTGGAAACCAGCCATTGAAATTATTACAGTATCAAAGAAAACAACCTAGTAACCTTTAGCAGTGTAATGAATATCATTGATATCCCTTCAAACAGGGTGGCAAACTAAAGAGTTTTTCAGAGCAAGAAAATTCTCCATTGTGAGAGGAAAAAAACTCTCCAGTTTCATTACTGGCTCCTGGTCTTTATCTGATGTAAAAATCCTAGCAATGCAAAGCTGGTGCTGAGTTACCATCCCAGCCTCCCCTGCGATGGAATTGTGTGTTGACAGGTGCAAATGTGAAACCTCCCACAGACTTTCAGTGATCTGTCCCTTAGATAGCTGGGGTTTCTCTTGGCACTTAAAGAACTCTGTATTTTTCTCTGGAGATATCAAAATATTGACTGTGACAGCAATACATATATCACAAGCTGTACAAACTGAATTTGTGTCACATCACCTGAGAGAGGTGATACAGAGCCTGATAACCATACTGAGCATTTCCAGCTGTGGCAAAGCTTTTCTGCTCTGCTGAGAACAAGGAATGCCCAGACAGTTTGCAAATTATTAGAAAATAATTATCATTTTAGAGTGCAAGGCTTTTAACTTAGCTTGGTGAATGTGTGTCTGCCTCTCTCAGAAATGATAACAAACTTTAACCAAAGAGAACAAACTGATTCTGCTTGTCCTACCTGGGTGATGCATCTGTGCCCAGGAAAGGGTGTTACTGAATCCTCCCTTATTTACCCATCTGACAGCTGTTTCAGCTGTACATACAGAAAATATGGGAAGTAAACAAAACTATTCTCACTCATTAATTTAGCACTGGACTCTGGGAAATCAATGAAGTTTTCAAGTGTGACCTTCATTTTTAGTTTGCCCATGCTTTACAGCTATCTAATATTAGCCATTTGCTTTTTCTGGTTTCAAGAGAATTAACACCTGCTTTTTCTACCAATTACTACTGAAAGTAAACTCTAGATTTGTCTCAAAAAAGACCCCCTCTGGGAACCAAGTAATGAAATTTGAGACATTTTTGAAATATGAGTTTTAATTTCCTACACTTCAATGTCCCCATCTGTACAATGGCCATCGCAGCTGGATGTTGAGGAGGCTTGTCAGCTTAGTAATAAACTGGAAGGAAGTCATTAATACTGTTCTCAGATTGCACTATGAAAACGTAGAGAGTAAAAGTCCATGGTAATTCCATTTCCCCCGTGGAGCTCTTTTCTTGCTGCCCTGTCAAGGGAAAGACTGAATTTCTGTCGCCCTTCAATGGGCTTGCCTCTAAATCTCACAGATATTGGGTGCTGTGCAGAAACTCAATCTCCATGGCAGTTAAGTGCCACTGGTGACTGTAATATTTTTCAGCACAACCTTAAGGGATCTGTACTAAAGGATCCAGTGGAAATGATGGATATCTGCTCACGCTGCACATCTCCATCCTTTCAGGCCCATCCATCAGCACGTGTGCAGGAAGCAAGGAATATGTGTTAGCAGAGTGGCCTCTATCAATTACACAGAGCTGGGGTTCTCTGTGGGGAGCTTTTCCAGGCCCATATTTGTCCCCTACAAAATGGTTGGGATGTTGGTCACGTAGAATCTACTGTGTGTCCAAAAATGTCCCACGGTGAACTTGCTGGGCTGGCTGTCAAATACATTGAACTCTTCTAATTGGAATACTGGCATTGAATAGTAAATTCCTGGGTCTATATTTACCTTTGCAGTGTCTAATTAACTCTGTGTGAGGTTGGTCCTTCAGGCTTCAGGTTTGTAGGAGCTACAAACCAATGCCTTCATTCTCTGTTAAGTGCAGGGAGTTCTCATTTTAAAAATTATCTTTTGTGTGTTGAAATTTAAATAATTTGAACCTCAGATAGCCTTTGGATTTTACATGATTTGCTCCATAAGTTTTGATAAAGCGGTGAGCCTGCAAAAAAAGGTGAAATTGTTTAGCTGCCCAGCCTGTGCAGGCCTGTTTTTGAATAAAACTTTCTCTTCAGCAGCTGAAAGTTTGTGGAGATTTTGATGATACAAATGAAAGGCACCTTGTCCATGCACCAGAGCAGCTCACAGTGCTTTGCTGGAAACTGCAGATGGAGGCAGATTGTTGTGCAATGCTGGACAGTTTCCAAGGCATTTCCTTCAGTGCACCTGTGCTCCAGGTAGAGTGACCCATTCTTTGCCAATTTTACATGGAGTTAATTTATATGGAACTCCATTTACAAAAGATTAGGTTTTCACACTCTTGATTGGTCAGTCTCAGGTCTCTCAAAAGTATTGCATTCTTGGTAATGTGTCTGCTCAAACTCACAAAAATATAAGTTTTTATCATGAATAATTTTTGATTGACAGGTCTGAATTTCTTGTGGCTGAAATAGCCTGAATTTCAGATTTCTGCTTTAGGTGAAACAGTGTGATAAGAACCAAAAAAGTGAGTACTTGCAGGCTATTTTGATACTTTAGAGTTGTATTTTCTTCTTTTACACATCTTTCTCATCCAAAACCTTAGTCACAAAAGACATTTTCAAGATTTTTTCTTAATTCCTGGCTGGAATTAATCTCTAAATATTTATGTGAAAGATACATTTATGTGTCAGAGGAAAGGTAGACTGAAGCCTGTTTACAGAAGATTAATTTTCATAGCAAGATAAATCTTGTCTCTGTTTTGCAGACAAAATTAACTGGACTTGTTTGCCTCAAATATTCAGCTCTAGAAAAATCTTAAGTATTTTCCTTTATAATTAGTGTGCTGACTGTGGTGTATCTGTTATTGTATGAATAATTTATATAGATGTGGAGTCCCACTCTATATTTTATTGTCATTTGGACAAAAGTAGTAATTTTTCAAAATGACAAACCAGTCAGATGGTTAAAATCTGTTTTTTTTTCCTGGCTTAAATCACTCTGGATGCTCTTAAGTCCATGTCACGGCCCTTGACTCCACTGCCTTGATGCAGAGTTTGCCCTTCATCTGTGCAGCCTCATTGCCTTGAGATTTTGCCTGAAAATTATAACTGAAAGGTGCTGGAAACCCAACCTGGGCACTGATTGTATGTGACAAGCAGGATAGAAATGGGCTTCCACTCTAGATCTGTGAGCGAGTAAGAATAAAAAAAACCCTACTCTTATCTTCAGCAATACTGTGGAAATCACTGAATATCTCAAAGCAGTTATACTGAATTTATAGTTTTGGATTCCAAGTTTTTCTTTTAACTCTTTTTTTCCCCATAAAAGTTCTGCTGTTGGGACACAAAAAACTTTCACATCTCCAAATGGGATAGTTTATGTAAGAAAATACTTCAAAGCAGGGCAGTGTCTTGCACACCTGCAAAACATTGTGCATGTAGAGGCTTTCCTGCTCCTGACAACTCATGGGTTAGTCCAGCCCTGGACTGCAATGCACTTACAAATGGGATAATTCCAAATTGCATCACCTGTCTGATTGCACTGGCACTCACTGCTGTTGGGAAACTGCACATTTTGCATGTTGTACAGCACAAAAACCCTACTGGAGGGAAGGCAGGTCAGGTCCTGGCTGACCCAAACATGTTTTCTGCTCTGAAGGTGCAGAGAGGCACTGGGACCTTAAATGAAACCCTCCAACTTGGTGCAGTCCATCCCAGGATGGAAATGCAGCTGCCTGTGCTGGTTTATGGGGCACTGCTCCCCCAGGTGCATCCTTTTGAATAACTGCTCTTTTCTACTAAAACCACTAAATAACTATCAAATGGCATCATTCACTGTATGAAGGATACTTAAGGGAGTGGATCCTCATTCATACAACTTTGATTTTTAGATCATTATATATGAAGCTCATGAATCTTTACCAAACTGCTTCATTCAGTGAAACCAAGAATTGATTTATTTTTTTCACCGTGAGGCTTGTGCTGAACAGATCAATGTTTAAGCATGTCTGAAAACAAGGGTCATAAATCACCTACTTTAGTACAAACACTTGGGATTTCAGTAGCAGGTTTTTAAAGCCTGTAGGGCTAATGTTACATAAGGGGCATATCTAGTTATTATGCTGTATTTTCCTCTACTAATATAATACTAATATCTATGTGTGCAACTATGAGAGGTTTCACTTGTTCTATTATTTTGTTTTGGCTTAAGACATTTACTGGCTTTTATTGAAATGAAAAACAATGGAAAAATACATCAGGTTTGTTTTTTTCTTTTTAGTTTTTTTAAGTGTTATGTATGTCCTTTATGAAATTTAGCATTTACCTTATGTTGGTTTAAACAGTTATTTAATTTGTGTTCATTCTCTGCTAAATACCTTGCTTGGAGTAAAAGCTTTACTATATTAGATGTGATGGAAATGTGAAGGAAGAGGACAATCTGGTTTTACCATCTGCTGCTTGGTCTTGTGTGTATGACTTATATGGCTCAGTTTATGCAGCAGATACAGTTCCTGTCATATTAAAAGCACTGTTTCTTATTAATTAACTACACACTTGGAAGCCCTTGCCTGAAGTCTCAGAGCTACAAGTACTGCTGGAATAGTTCTTGGAAAGAGGCTCTTCTCTGTGTAAGGTTGTTTTGTGTGAGTTTGTGTCTGTAAGGAAGAGCTGCAGGTTAAAATGTGTTCTGGGAAGGAGCAAAAAAAATGACAATTACATCTCTATGAATATGGACAAGCTTCATGTACAGCTGGTCAATTTGTTTCTCTTCTGAGAAATGAACTGTAAAGAACAGATTTTGTAAGACATATCTCCCTCGGAATTCCCTACTCCAGGGTGGCTGGCTTCCCTTGGGTGTTGTGGTGCTTGAGCTCTCCAGGCAGCTCTGCCATTGACTCAGTGAGCAAACTTCATTAGCTTGCACTTGTGTTTCAAGGTGTTAATAATGCATAACTTTGCTTTTTCTGGTGGGTAAATTGGGATGGTAGTGTCTTAATTTGAAGTCAGTGAGCAGATTTATAGAATTTTGCATAATTGCAAAAGATGCAAGTTGCTCATGCTCTGGAATTGGAGAAGAAAGTTTTCCTTATTTTGAGATTCATCTTCTGTATTCACAAATTAGAGATTGTACTTAACTTTGTTTTGTGCCAGACTTGTAACTCCTCAAGTGATGTAATTTTCTAGGACTGTCTTATTTCATTTTTTAGGTTGTTATTTTATTTTATCCACACTCCTAATGAAGCAAAGTTTTACTTTCTAATAGAGCTCAAGTTACATAGGAAATCTTTAAACAATATGGATATCAAAAGTTAATTATGCAAATAATTCAAGTGCTCCACTGAGACCTTAGGAGAGTCAGACTCAATTAATCAGTAACAATTGAAACCTCATACTTCTTGTTGTGTTTGGTTTTTACTTGGAAAAATAATTTTTGAATGAAAATGACAATTATTTAATATTTCGTTTTAATTTCTGTACAGACACAATGTACCCAACTAGGAACTTGCAGGCTGTGAATAAGCAAAATGAACTATGAACTTTACTAGTCTAAAAACTCAATAGCTTACATATTCTTGAGGCTTTATTATTATTATCATTGATGGATAACATTGCCCATTTAATTAACTTCCTACCTCTTTCTGTGAGTCTCCAAGTCAAATCCCTTGTGATTTGCTCTGTAGGATATAGGGAATGTTTTTCAAGTTTATTGAAGAACAGAATAACTAGCCTTTTATTTATTTGGCCCATTACAATGTCTTTGATGTGGCTTATTCATAATAGTTATTTACCAGGTACACTAACGCATTTGTCTTCTGAGGATTAAGCTTAATAATTGGGAAATATATTTTCTGAGTAGTTTACTGAGTGTATAGTTTATAGTGTATAACATATAACTTCAGGGACTAGCCTGATTATAGAGAATTACCTTAAATCCCTTGGAATAGAAAGTATCAGTGTTTTTCTGAAGTCAGTGTTACGCATCATTGCTATCTAATGTAAACCCTGTATGCTCCCAATGCTGATTACAGGCACCACAAGTTCCAGTGGGTTATAGGATTCAGGTTTGAAAGTGGAGTGAGATCATTTGTAGCTGAATAGAGGGTAAAACAGCCTGTCAGCAACCTTGTGTGTGTCATGATGGCAGTGAGAGGAGAGGGAGTTCAGGAATGTTTTTTAGGGTGCAGGAAGGACTGCCTGATCCATAAGGCCAGGGAGCAATTCCACACCCAGCAGGGCAGGGATAAGTTACTTATTTTTTGGGAGAGAAGGGTCCTGACAGTGGTACCAGCCCATTACTTTTCTGATCATGTTTTCTAATTATTGGCCCTGAACTATCCAGCTCCTCTGGATTGCCTGTGGGTTGGCACGGTAAGAGAGACTCAATTCCACTCACTCAGAGGGTGGCTGAGATTGGCCCATGCAAAGGTCTGCACCACTGTGCCTAGCCTGGAAACAGTCTGCAGCATTGTGTAATGCAGAATTTCCATGTTGAAAAGTTACCCACATATGAACTACAGGTACCCCTGGAGGTACCTGAGTATTTCAGGTTTTGTTTCTGTTGCCTAAATAACTTCTGGATGTAGATTCACACTGTTTCCTTTAAAACCTCTTTCTTTTATATGTATTTGTCTAAACAAGATGTGAATCACTTGATAAGTCTCTCTGACTCTCCTATTACAAAATGGCTCCACTGTCTGTATGAATAGATTTAGTATAAAAATTTTGAAGAGATTTAACTAGTATTTCAAATTGATTTTGAGAATAGCTTTATGTTTATTTAGATCAACAGATAAAGCAGAAAAATCAGCAACTGCAGTTTGGTCTTCGTGATACCAACCCCCACCCCTTCCCCCAGAATGTTGTTTCCACGGTCCATCAAGATGAGAAATGAAATTGAAACTTAACTGGAAATGACAAAGATGATGTTGGAGATGAAATCTGATGAAAATCCATCAGTGTGGGAGAGGGAGATTGTATTTCAGGGAACTTCACCTGTCTGAGCTAGAAGGACTCTGAATCTGCTGGGTCTGTTATTTGCATATTTATATTAGAGCTGAAGCTTGCCAAATTTATATGTCCTCCCAAATTATATCCTGTAACAGAAAACCTGAAATGGGAAACAGTATGATTTTGTCATTTGAGTGTCATTTATAATATGGCTACTTCCAGAAATCTCTGTTTGGGTATCTTGCAACAGGTGGATTTTTGCTTCAAATAGCAGTAATTAACTTCGATCAGCTGTTGCTGTATGTAGAACTTTCATCTGACATCTGTGGTTTTTTACATAAAGATATATTCTAGTAATGAATGAAAGGTTACATGTAGAGTTATATTTAGGATGATAGCAATACTGGTATTGAAATCACAGGTTAAGGAATAATGTGGCAAGTAAAATTCAGGATACAACAAAACTGGAGGGGTGGATGGGGTGTGTGTGTGTTCCTGCCCTGTGTCTTACCAGCGATTCGGATCTTTTTGTTCAGTCAGGATTTCACTTTTTTACTTTTTTAATGGGTTTCACCTGTGTCTCCCCTGCAGGTGCAAACACAAGGAGGCACAGGTGAAAACAATCTGTTTTAAGTGATGTTAAACCTCAGTGAGTGTGAAGGGCTCAGCCCGGGCCTGTGAGGAGCAGTAGATGTGTCAGTGTGGCTTTGGCAGCAGCTGGGACAGGAGCTGGTTTTGCTCTGCGTGCAGAGAAGGTCCACGTGCTCTGCCCCACTGGGTCCTGCTGAACGGGGTAAGAACACCACCTCTGCACTTCTGGTGTGACCTCCCCTAAGCCTTGCTAGTGCTTCTTTTGTGTTCACTTTGCAAATATTTGCATGCTCAAATTTGGTACCAAAATACCAAATTCCAAAATTCATCAGAAAATAATCACTGTAATATTTGACGATACAGTAGATGTGTAATTGGCTAATTTCATTTTTAAACATGTGAATGTTATTGATAGATAAACATTTGCATAAATGAAGCCCCTTGATGAATGTATTTTTCTCTGCCCAGTAACAACAGATCATTTTCAAAATATTCACATTTAATTCCTTGAAAAATGTTTTTTAATATTTTGAGTTGCAATGTAATCAGTAATTTGCTATCTGCCTACAGAGACTGTTTTAATTAATTGAAATAGTTTATTAATTACTTATCCCACTCCAAATTAAATGTGCTTTTATAATATGAGTGATTTATAGTAAATATAATGGAAACTGTGATGATGTTTAGCTCAGCTTTAAAACCTAATGTGATGGGATGTGTAAGGTTACATCTTAAAATCTGACTCATCATTTTCATAGTTGGTAATTACACTGATCCAAATGGATGCATTTTATTATAAATTTAGCATTTCTCTAGTGATTGTGAGCTGAAAATTTAATAATGGCCTTTAAGCACAATATTATTGATTTTCAGTTTGTTTGGAAAACAAACCAAAGCTATTTGAAAAGGAAAATTAAGGTGTATGTCCTGAGGTTCTTTTTCATACTGAGGAATGTTTGTGATATCCATAAATATATTAAGCCTGTTTTATACAGAGTAGCTTTCTCCTCTATGAGAAGTAGGTCTAGACTAGACACACTGGTATTTACTACACAGATACACTTAAAATTGTTCTTGGTTAAAACTTCACCTGGGCAGCTCGAAATGGTGTCACATTCCAGTGACTTGATTTTCTTTCTTGTTTAATACCTTTGCTTTCAGAGACTTGTCCTTTCAGAAAAAGAATCAAATATTCTGTTGGGGTCAGCTTCTGCACTCAGGTGTCGGTTGAACAATATAGCTCAGGGCAGGTGAGTGACTTTAACCAAAGACTAAATTTGATGTGATTTTCTGAGGATGGTTGCATGACAAGATAACAATAAAATTACTGACACCTGTATGGTTTAAAATAATTTTTCTTATGTCATTATTCTATTTATTCAATGTTAGCATATCCTAGCTGGTAGACATTTGAAGCACAATCTTTCCAACTAGATTTTATCTATACAAAAGATCAAGTAGCAATGATAATTATGTCTAATAAACAATGACCAGATACAAATCTATCTGGACATCAAATTTTAGTGGCAGATATGCCATATGGCATCAGGGCTACAATTGTTTGGATGTGTGAGCTGATAGATGAAATAGTTCTCCAAAATTCTACCAATATTACCTGATGTTTGGGTTTTATTTCAAAGTATTTATATATATTTCTTTTATGCAAAGACTCAAAAATGCTTAAAGTACTTTTTAAAAGTCTCCTTTTAAATAACTCAAACTGTTTTACTGTGTCAGTGACTGAAAAAAATAACAATAAGTACCCTTCTCCTGGATACCACACGTTTGAGAATATGCCAGCTGTAGTCTAATCACTTTACAATCTGTTCTGTAATAAGTAGGACATTGAGATTGAATAAAATCTAGTTTACTGAATATACTTTCAGAAAAAATTTCAGACTTTTTTAGGATTTACTTGAAATATTTAGTAGTTGCTCAGATATGATTCTGTAATGTTAAGCATGAGATGTTAAAATACATATATTTTCTGTAGCTGCAGAAACTTTATGGTTTCATTCAAGTTCTGTAAATGAAAGGGAATGATATTTATAGCTCTGTAATGAGTGTCATGGGAGACTGCAAGACTAGTTTATATTCACTTCATATATCAGAAAGTGCACTGGAGTTTTATGGCACAATGTAAAATTGAAGGACATGAAGCTCTTTTTGATCTCATGGTTGTGAAAAGTTTAGATCTTTCTTTATCCATCACATGGGCAATAGATAGATTCCTAATTATGCTACACATCTCAGTAGGACAGGGACACAGGTATCAAGTTTTATTAAGAAAATTGTGTGTAAAGTTTTGCAAATATATATGACTGCTATACTGAAGCCCCAAATTGAGAAATAATATTTAAACTTTAAAAAGCACTGAGCACATGTGTTAAATCCTCTGTAATCCTGCCTGGGGAGGGTACATACAGAGCTCAGTGTTTTATAAAGCAAGAACAGTATTTTCTCAGCTGATCCACCTAAATACTTCACATACAGAAAATTGAAGAGGAATTTAGTATAATTCTGGTCTTCAACATTAAGCTAAGAACACGCCCATCATTTCGAAAGTATGGATTCCAGCTGGAAAATTCTCATCTCTTCTCTCTCTGGCACAAAAATGTTCCCAATTAGACATTCTTAATGCATTGCATTGGGAGGTACTCAATGTGTCAGTGTTCAAAGAGGAAGGATGGTGATATGATCTCATTGTCCAAGAGGCTTTATTATACAAAAGAACACTCAAAAAGCTCTCATCATTGTTTCACCTGAATATTTTCTTATCTAAACCCTACCTCTATATCTCAGTTTAATTTTCTCAGATATTTCCACTTTCAGTCCTCTACCCTCCTGTGTACCTGTCTCATAAATGTTGATGATCTGTATCCTTTTGGTGAGAGTCTGTAGAGCATTTATTGCTTTATTCCAGCTTTCTGTGGCTATCAGTGTTAGTCTATTAAGATGTTGAAAGCATTATATTGAAACATGCATTGCAAAAAAAAAAAATAGAATAAAATGGATACGTGTTTTATGTGTTAGATACTGCAAATTGCTGTCATTATTTTTGATATATGTATGAAGGTTGAGAATTAAAAAATATTTGTATAATGCAGATGTAAAACTTTTGTCAGTGGATGTTAATCTGGTGGATAAGACCTCAAACCAATAATGGATTATTTGCTGCAGATATTCCATTGGCTTTCATATTTAATTATGTGTGCAAAGAAGGTAAAGTGAATGGAATGTACAGAGAGACTTGCTGTTAGTTTTGTTTATTTTCATTTTGTTTAGTGTAAAAACATGATGCTGTCCAGACTTAGAGGGCATGCATTTTGTGGGAGTATTTTATTTATCTTACACAAAAGACCAGTTCCTCTTCTAGTTAGAGTCAATTGTTAGAAATGCCTTCTTGGCAATGGTTGATTCTTGGTAATTTTAAAAATTCTGGACCAAAAAGACATCTTCTGGAGCTGTGTGTGCTTCAGATTAATCTTTGTATTGCTCTCTGTCTCTTGGGTCAATGTTCAGGCCTCTGGAACTTGACCTGTGGAAGACACACTTCAGTAGTTTCTAAGAAAATAATCTGGTGAGAAACTCCTTTCCCATTTTAACTGAAATCTGCTAGCTGGAAATGGTCACAGACCAGAGAAATAAAAAAATCCAGTGTTTTCATGAGAGTGATTAGCAGAAACAAAGATTACATGTCTTTGAGCTTAAGATAAATACTTATTTTTTTGTGTAGTTTTAAATTTAGAAATGCTTTAGAAGCTTTTATTCTTAGGCAGTCTCTTGTGCAATCTGTCTTTCATAGACTGATGAGCTAAATGCAAATTGATCCCTATTGCAGTGAGAGAATAGGAAGAAAAAACCTTTTTTATTCTGCCAGCTCAGTGTAATGGACAAGAGGAGTGGGCTCAGAAATCCTTCCTGGTGACATTCCACTTGTCTTCCTCTGTTCTGTATCTTGGTAGATTCTGTATCCCTGATCCTGGTAAACTGTTCCTAATTAATTAAAGTTATTTGAAGACTCCCTTTGGAAAGGGATAATTAAGTTCAACTTGTTCTTCCTGAAAAGAAAAAAATGCAAATAATTGTTTAATTGCTGTAAACTTTTATGTTCAAACAGTCTTTTCCCCCTGCATTTTATAACTGAAACATCTAGGATGTAGAAGTATGTATGTTACCCCACAGAAATGCAAGAGCTAGATCCTCAAATGTGATGTGGTGCATACTAAAACATAGTCATAGCAGCTTAGATAAAGCTCTATTTAATTTAAAATACAAATATAGTAAAGATGTGGACAACAGAGGAAGCTGTCATTGATTCCCATGCCTGATGCAGCACGGATTTCTGACACAAAGCTGATTAGAGCCATCCTGTGCTCAGGGAAATGTCCCGGTGTTTGCTGGGGCAGGCTCAGGACGGTTCCCTGTGCCAGCCTTTGTGCCACACCCAGCCACAGCTGATGGATGGTGCCTGCCTGGGACAGGCTCTGCAATAGTGAGCACAGCTGCAGCTGCTTGCACTCAGAGCTCTTTGTCTTCAGGTTTTCCTATTGCTTGGGAAGGAATTGGCCACAGGAGCTGGTAGAACATTTTCTTCTGTAATAAAATCCCCAGAAGATGAGAAAAGTTCAGCCATTTCCTTTGCTGGTGACAGTACTGTGCCAGTTACGTTCCTGCACAACGGGAACTATGGGTCACAGCTCATAAGGGGTTCCCATCACAACTTTGTCCCACAGTGTGTTGAATTCAATCCTCAAGGCATGAATTGCCCAAGCCTGTCCTGTACCCTTCTTTACCTCCCAGTGAGCCTGTGCTGAGATGGGGTTTGAGCTCCCTGGCTCCTGGTGTCCACAGGGCTCAGCCTTGGTCATACCTGGCCCTCTGCCCAGGGAGCAGTGTGGGGGGAGCCCTGCCAGCTCTCAGGGTCTGCTGTGCTTCGCTGGCCCTACAAGCAAATTGTCATTACTGTCACATCATCCCAGGACCTTCTGTTTCAGGAATCGTGCTCTCCAGTGATTTTAGAGCAAAATTTTCTCAGATTTTCTGGTTTCATGAATTGAAAATTGAGAGAGACTGATGCTAAATCAGAATTAAATTGTGTTTTTATGAAAAATCTATCCAACCTCTGAAGTCAGGTTTACTGACCACAGGGAAGACTCAGCTTCTGGTATCTTCTAATACAATTGGAATTCAGTTATACCATATTTATAGTCTGAAGTACAGTAAAAAAGAAAACTGTTTTTTTTGTCATTGCATGTGTTCCTTACTAGATAGGTTTTAATTGATTGAAATGTCACCAGGTGAGCTACTTTAGTGATTTTTCTCTATCCTTATTTAGTAGTCTTTAGATGATCTATAAATGCAGGCAAAGACTGATGTCTGTTCTCATAATGCATTAGATTCTTGTACCTCATTTTTAGTCTAAAACTCAAAATATGTAGAAGGAAAAGAGCAATATAACAACAGTATGGAAGAAAACTGGGAAGTACTTAAAAATTCACTGCCAGAGAATACCTGTTTATGCTTGTGTGGGTTTTTAAAAAATTGTAATATTTTTGTTCAGAGATATAGTGGGAGTCCTGAAACTTATTATGTAAGCTTCTGAATTTGAAACATTTCAGTGGATTCAATAGTTAAGATTGAGCTGCTTTTGGTAATTACAGATATGGCTGCTTGGTACAGTTTGTCAGCCTTGTTTATCAGGCTTAGTCTCGGGAATAAAATATGTCAAAATTACTCAAGACAGCTCAGTAGCAGAGTGGAAGGTCCAGAAATTGCCATTAAAATGTTATGGATGTGTTTGCAAATGACAAGGGGGCAACCTTGCACAAAGAAACCCAGACAGTACAGGAAAAGCTTTCCCAAAAGACTGTAATTATTTTGACAGAAGATATTATGTGCCAGATTTAAATCGCCAACTCCCAAATTGTTATAACCAGTGTTGGAAGAGATTTTACAGTTCTTGGACAGAGGCACTTCTCATGGTAGGGGTGACAAGTGATGGGAGCCTCTGAGTCAGAATGCAGGACTGTGTGTGAGAAACTTTCTGGTGATTTGCTTTTTACACTTGCAGCTTGATCCAAAAGCTTTTCAGTATCTTCCTGGAAATATTTAATGTTTTGTAAAGCTGTAGCAGAAATCACAAACTCTAGTGAGCCAGATTCTGCAGCTTTGTACATTTACATTTATTCCAGTGTATGTAATCAGTTATTTTACCTTTAAGATGGTCCAAAAGCCATTTTAGTTTTGTCTTAGTGTGTTTTTCTTTTCTCCTTTACTCTCTCTCCTCCTTTTAGAAAGGAGTTGAAGGAATGTCAAAAGGAAATTGATTTTTTTCATGGTCTGTTTCCTTATGAGATAAGTTTCCCTTTGAGATGCCATCAGGTGAGCTACTTCAGGTTTTTTTTTCCTCTATCCTTTACTGGTATTTAGATGTTCTGCTGTTTACTAATATTTAAAAGATCCTTTTAGAAAGGAGGAGATTGAGAGATATTTTCTCTAAAAAAATCATACTTGAACTACCTTTTCTTTAAAAAATCTCTACTAGGACTTTAAAATAGTTGTTAGTTTCTAGAAGAGTTCCATAAAAGAACAAAGGTGATATTCCTTCTCTTTGAAAAGCACAATTTTTTACTCTCTCTATCAACTAAGAATTCCTGTGTGGGAATGTGTGCTTGAATTATGCAATATTCTGAAGGCAAAGCAGTTTGTTCTGAATTTGTGAAAATAAATAAGAACTCACCAAGTAGTTTCTTCCATTTAATCTTTTCCTTCTTCTGTTTCTCTCTTATGGGCAGTATTTGATGTTTTCATTTTTTCTGCTTGCTATGACATCAAGTTTCTCTAAGATAAGTGGGTGGAACTGAGCCTGCCTGGAGAGGAGGTTATGAAGGCTGTAGTGGCTACAAGTGAGAAGGCCCAAATTGGGACCAGCCAACCTGGCCTTAGAGGCATCTGAAAGACCTATGCTGAGGCTGGGAGACTTCTCTGCAGCTCAGAAAATGTATAAGATTAGGAAAATAAATTCTAGGATGAAAGATGTGCCAACATGGACAGTAGGCTGGGGAGAATTGTTTATACTTCATTTTTATGGTGTTCTGTTATAATTTTCCTTTTTGCCTTTTCTGTTTAAGGTGGCAAGTCTTTTAGTTTAATTCCAATGAAACTTGTCTTCTTGGAGTTTAAAATCCTACTAGTGTTCTTTTGGAGCTTGCTATAGGTGAAAACATCTGCAAGTGCCCTGCAAAGCCCTGAGCACCTCAGAGTCACTGTTTTTAGTAACTGCTGAAATAATTGTGCTTTTCTCAAGTTCTGCATATTCTTTTCTTCTGCATGGCTTTTCTAGACTGCATGAATAGCAATGGCATTGTAGCTGACCCTGCAATGTTTTTGTTGCTCATCTAGGGAAGCTCCAAACTCTGCATACCTGCTCCAGACAACTTTTGGTAGATTTTTTTTCTAATGTTGGAAAAATATAAGCTTTGTGATCAATTGTCAAAAGTCAACTTCAGTGTGACTTTTTAAAAGGTCAAAGAGGATGATTGGTCACCACAATATTTGGATTCAATTATTTTGCTTATAGCTAATGTTGTGAACACTACAGCAATGTGATAGAATTTTCCTGTATCTCTGAATATTAACTCCCAAAAATATAGGCTCGTCCTGTGAGATCGTGCTCATTCTGCCTGTGAAATGTTGAGCCAAATGTTTTCCAAGAACAGTATTCTCTGCAAAAGCATTTACTCACTGTAAACAGAGCAGGCTCTGCAGCTGTTCACCATGAGTCCATTCCAGAAAACAGCAATTTTTGCTCTGAGGGCAGAATTTCTTTGCCGTGTGGGGAAATATCCCTGGATCAGTTCAGTAGAAGTTTGGAGCAGAAGCTCTGCTCTGCTCAAGGGAGTTAATTCAGACAGTCCAGCTAACCTGGCTCCGCTGTTTGCTGAACTTGTCTCTGATCCTATGTGGTTTCCTCCATGGCTGTCTTCAAGCCTGGCTCCCTTCTGCTGGAACTTGCTGTACTTGGAGAAAAGAGGGATGTCCAGGTAGGTTTGTATTCTGTTTGACTCTAAGGTTTGTGTTTCTGTTCCTCAGGGAAGAGGAGAAAGTTCTGTGTTGCTTTTGAACATACAAACCAAATGCTTTGTCGTAATGATGTTGTCCAAGTATGAGTTTTCACCCAAAATAACATCATCACTCTTTATTTGTTTGTTTTGCTTGTCTCACTGAGGAAGTTTCTGTGGGAGGGTTTGAGGAGTGTTTTCTCAGCTGATGGGAACGGCTGCAAAAAATGTTTTACAGCTCTCCTGAGGGCATTTTCACTGCAGAGTGAAGGTTTGAATCTGAATGAAAATTTATTGTTTTGAGGCTCTGAACAGGCATGTCCAGAGGACTCTGCTGTATGTGGATCATTGATTCTGCTGCCCTCTGCTTTCCTCATTGGCAGCAGAGAAAACTTCCATTTTCAGCAAGGTACAGCGGATTCAACAGCTGTAACATGATCTTCGAGTTTTCTTCAGGAAAACTCAATATTTGGGTGTTTATTAAGTACCCTTTAAACACACCCTTCCACATTGAGAACTCCTTCCTTTCCTGTACCACCCTATGTATTTTGCTATATATTTGTGTTGTAATTCCTTTAATGAAAGTATTGTCTTTTTATTAGTATAAATAGTAGTACTTATTTATTTGATTAGTGTGCAGAGCTAGGTATATGAGGAGAGAGAAAATGATTTAAAAATATTAAATAAATATTACATTCACATTTTTGTTGTCTAGAATTCCTAACTTTAAGCCAACATTATTCAATTGGAAAATAAAATTTGCCATTTATATGACTAAGCAGCAAATCACAAGCACAGAGTGATCTCTTCTCAAATGGCTCATAAACTGTAATTAGTTACCAGGAAATAATTAATGGTACTATTAAATAATGAGAAATAGATAAATTCCAAGTTTTATTTTTTTGTTTTACAGTAGTAGAAGTTAAAGAGACGAAGTTTTTCTGGAAAAGTATTCATAGGGCACTGCTAGCCTAATTCAGGGCTCTGAAGGAGCCTCTGAAGAGAATGACTAGTCACTAGAGGCTATGTTGATATGTAATGTCAATTTTTGCTACAATTTAAAAAGCTCTGGATTTTTGAACCATGATTTCCACTCCCCTGCAATGTTTCAAGTCATGGAAAATAGTGTTTTTAGGAAAACCAGTCTCCCACCTACAGAGCAGGACCGATTTTGAGTAATAGTTAAATAGCTGTACGCTGAAAATCAGCATTAATCTTGAGCATTATTGCTGAGGCTGCTGTCAGACTACTTTTTGTTAATTGACATGCTACTTGTATTACAGAGAAGTTTTTTTTCTACTAGAAAAGTGGTTGTTGCTGGCAGAAATACCTGGATTGTTTGGGATTCTGTTCTCATTACTTCTAGGAGTGACAAGAGCAATAGATGCACCTTTATGCCAAATCAGCAGAATTTTAAGGGTTTCCCTGGGCAGGAGACCTAATGCAGCATTTTAAAGTTATCTTTAAGTTATGATGATTTATTTTCCACAAACATTATGAGAAGCTTCTACTAGATTATCAGCACAACTTGTTTTCTGTAGCAAGCAAAAAGAACATCTTATATTTCAATCCATGATCATTAGAGCTCGTACTCACTTGAGTAGATCCATCTCATTTCCGTTAATCTCTAGCTGGTGTATCTGAAGCTGCATAAAGAGAAGCCATAGAGTTGTTCTGAATCTAAAATAATGCATAAATAATTTGTCTCCTAGAATTCCCTGTCTGGAAAGAAGTAAAATATCAACTTCATTATTTATTACAGCATGTTTTGTTTATAGTCTGCGAGTAAAAGCTATAGAAAAAGATTACAGAGGAAAATAGATGTTTTAAATAACAATAATTGATAAAATGATTATATAGAACAGTACTTGAAACATTTCCAAAGATGCAAAGGTTTTGTTGTGAAGCATAAATTCTTACTTTTACTATTCATCAATTTTTAGAGAGGAGTGGTTTTATCCTAGAGTCTTGATGGAATATTTTCATTCTTTCTCTGAGGAAAGATTGATTTTATAGAAATTTGGCTGAGTATATTATGTTCTGGTATTCTGGATATACTTTTTCTCAGGTATTTGCCCTAGAGGAGAGCGCACTGTGTGTGTGGTTAATCAAGGAAGACACTAAATATGTTAAGTAAAAGGTGAGAGAAGGAATTGAGCTAAAAAGGGTGAAAACAAGAGTGTACCTTGCAGCTTATGGAGAACCTATCTACAGTGAGCTATTCTACTTGAAATTTTTATCCCTTTTTAATGAGCTTTTATGTTATTTATGCTTGGTGTGTATGCCTGTTTTTCATTCTTTTGTATAAATGTTAACTGTTATATAGTTAGTTTCTAAGCTGTGGGAATGGTTAGACCAAAGAATTGATTTTTTTTTTTCTTTTGTATTGAGGGTTAGTGTTCTTTAAATTACTTTAAAAAATGGAATAACTCACTGAAATTTGTTCTTTTGATTGATTTTTAAGACAAGGCTAAGTGTAAAGGAGGAACATATTACTATCCATTTTTCTGGTACAATCTTACTATACAGCTAACACCCATGCTTTCTCCCTGAACTAAAACACACACAAAGAGTGGTTTTTATATTATCTTTTTGTTGCTAAGAGTTTGCATGATTCTCAGGAAGGAAATTAATCATCCAAGTGGAAAGGGGTGTAAATGGTCTGGAATGTATTGCTATATTGATACACCTCAGTTGCCAGAGTGAGGTTATCAGGATGAGACTGAGCTGCTGTGCCACTGCGCTGGTACTCAGACCATGAGTCTGGGTGTGCTCTTACTGATCTCTGCACACAGGAACAGGCTAGATGGAGAAAAATTCCTGAAGCTGTGGAAGGGCATTTACAGGGGTAACACATAACACTTACAAAAAGTTTAGCTGTTTCTCTTCGTAACTGGTGAAAACAACAAAGAAGCTGAAGATCAGGTTGTGGATACATATTTTTCAAGGCTCTCATTGGACCTGGTGAAAAGCAGAAACAACTGATGCATGCATATTTGGAGAGTATATGAAGCACTACAAACTGTTTCAAAATTAATCTTGTGCTGTGCCATGAAAAATCTTTGGAGACTCCCATCCATTGAATCTATTCAGGAGCAACAACTTAATTTTTAAACAAATCTTAAAGTGTAACAGTAAAAGCTCTACTTCTTGGCACATCCCACTTCCTAACCATTCGTATTTAAATGGTATGAATCTTAAATATTACTGATGGAATCTCCACAGATGAGGAAATAGTGAAGAATATTATTCTCTTTCATTTTATTCATTTGTGTTTCTGAAGTCTTTATACTTTTAGATTCAAGGAAGCCAACAGAGGATATCTACTATGTTCCTTATTCTCTTCATATTCTGCTTTAGACCTAGAATTCAAGCTGCCAAAACTCAGAAACTTTAAATGACTTTGGGCTTAATTGAATTTAGATTAAAAAATAATGACTAAGGGCTGTGCCAGATAATTCAGATTCTCCAGAAATGTGCTGCATGTGTCTGAATTCAGTTTACTGGGATTGCCTCTGACAATAGTAAGAGTTGTGCTGTTATATCAGCCTTGTTGTTTGTACTACACTCTTACTGAAGTTTAAAGTATAAGTGATTGAATGTGAGGAGCACTACGGTACCTGAGTGTCTCACAGTATTATATTCTTTGCTTAAACCCATTTGTATGTTGCATGATTATTGACCTTAATTTATTGTTCATAATAGCCACATCAAAATGAAGCTTGTGCTTTCAGAGTAAATTTCTACTTTATTGAACAAAAGGTAATCTAGTGTATTTGTGCATAAAGCAGGAAAAACCCTGTGTCCTGAGGTTGCCCAAGTGCACATTGGAGAGAGAAGCAGAATAACAAGAGCTGCTGGAAATTGTTTGCAAATTTTTGAGACAATCTGTTTTTAATATTCCTAATATTAATATTTATTAAAATAAATTATTTTGACATATCCACTATAACACCTGTAAGTACAATCTGGTCCACACAGACTTACACTTCTGGTCCATTTCAGAGAAGTTTTCCTTCTGCCTTCTTCCTGCTCTGCCTTCCTCATGATTCTTCATAAGAAAAATGAGGGAAATTCTTGCTTAGATGTGTTTTGCTGGAAGTGTTTTGCTTTTGGCTAATATTTTCCACTTGGTCAGCCAGCTTTTCTTCTGAGATCTCTCTGACAGTTGCTCAAGTCTTTGGCACTTCTGGCTCTGTAAGGTGTAAGGCTGGCTTTAGATTTTCTGTTTTCTTCTGGCAAACTACTATATGCGGGCAGAAGTGCTGCACATTGGCCTTCTCTTCTGAGAGGCAATGGTGGTGACAGATTGCCATTAATCACACACACTTGTAAGCATTTCAGCTAAAAGGAACTGGAAGTGTAGAGCAATTATCCCTACTAATTTAGCCCCTTAAATTATTTTTCATTATAGGTGAGTTAGCTTGAAAATACATCCATTCTTCATTTGAGTAAAAGTGATGCAGTTCTGCATTAGGACTCCCATCGTGACCAAATTCCTTTGCAGTCAGTCTATATCTTTGCTTTTTCATTCATTTCTTAGTGTTCTGTGTAAAATCTGAATGTTCCCTGGATGCTGTACAAAGAGTGAAATCTGCTTTGTACAGTGGTTTTGTGCCCTGCATTTGCACTTATTAAAGTGAGTTTGAGTTGTCATATTCCAAACCTCTTGTCTTTCTATTTCACAAAATGTGGGTGGAATTTTCCTGTGACAGAGTGGCTGTAGTGAACTGGGCTTTTTGGAAATGTTTTCATGCTGAGGAACCAGATGGGTGGGCACCAGAGTAGAATATATGTCTTTGTCTAAAATAACGTGAGTAGGAGACTGTTTCTTAGTTGAATTAGTGAGGTCAGTGAGATTTTTCTATAAAGAGTAGATGTCATTTGCATGATTTCACATTCTTTTAACCAATAATTCTGAATTTGAGAGCAATCTAATTGTTCTTGGCTAAGAACTTCAAAGATTTAATGTTGAAATGAATATTTTTACAGATAAAGTGAGACTTCCTGGAATTCAGTTTTTGCAAAAACTGAAGATCATTAATTTAGGTTAGCAGATTAACTGGGTATTTCCTGCAAATTGACTTTTATTGGATACCACATGAGGATTACAAAGTAAACAAATAGCCCAACTCCTCTCTTCAAAACAGAACCCAGTTCCTGTTCCCCCCACAACCACCCATTCAGTACTCAAAGCTGGTGTAGACTACTTATAAGTTTGCTTAGTATTATTCAATGAATGCAAATTTGGAAAACACGTGGGGTGAGAAGGGTTCCTTTTATTTCTCTTTGCATTTCTATGGAGTGTTTTTTTTTTTTCTTTGTGACCCAAATTATATTTTGTGTTTACTTTTTATCTTACTCTTAGCAAGATTTTTAGCATTATATACAATTAAATAAGGGTATTTGCCCCAAAAGGATGATTTTCAGGACAGACCAAAAAAAGCAAAATAAAACTAAAATGAAAATGTCTTCAATGACACAATCTTTGAGATAGAGGGTAAATCCCAGTGAAACCTTGGAAATGCTCCTTGGTACTGAGAGAACCTGATCAAGAGTGAATGCAAAGTAGAAAGTGAACTCTTCCCATGAGGCAGCGTAGGAAATGGGGGATTTCAGAGCAGTGCAGTGCATCTATTAGAATAGTATTTGTTTTTAAGGGTGCTACTACAAGAGTGGTTGCTGTTTTCCCCTGAGAAGTCATTGTAACTGCTTAATGAGTCTGGCAGAGGTTTTCCATACATGCTGTGTTTCTAAAATGCACCCATGAGAATTAAGAGCCATTCATCTGTTGCCAATGATCCTCAGGGTCACCTTCAGGCAGTGCATGTGTAAGGCAGGATAGAAACACTACAATTCAGAAAGAAAAACAAAGCCCCTTATAATGATCTATAAATTGTTCAGATGTTATAGGAACACTCCTAGAATGTTCCCATAACATTCTAAATGTTAATGAAGTAAAATGACTCCATAAAGGTCACCTAGTGAGTGAGGTTTTATTAAAAATTATTTCTTAGAAGAATTTTCTCCAATGCTTCAGCATGAAAAACAATTTGTACATCCAGGATCTGGAACACTTCCTATTCTTTCACAGCCCCACTCACACTGGAAGAGAGTTCTGCAGAGTGAATGGGAACCCATGTGTTACTGCAGAATACTGTGCAAAACCTTTGGTGGTGGTTTCAGACCACCTTATTTTTATTTGTGGTGAGCTGCTACAATGCTAACATTATTTGACATGCTGTGCACTGTTGCCTTAGCTGTGGTGTGGAAGTATTCCATGCTGAGGGCTTACAGTGAATTTAAAATATTTTTTTCTTTGCTTGTTATTTCTGGATTTTCTTAAAGCTGGAAAGAATATGAAAATTTGTGTTTCTTGGCATGTCAAAAACTTTGTGTCAGACCAAACCCAAAATATAAAATAAAAAGAGATATTTGAATGGACATTTGTATCCTTTAATTCCTAGGGCAATCTGCTCAGGGTCAAAGCATCAGAAACGAGAAGGTCATTTTAAATGAAGATGTTCTGTTTCTGCAAACACTAGGAGTTATATTTTTTATAGCTCTTGAAAGTCAAGAACCCTTGTGAAGTGGTTTACTTTGGGAATTCAATTGAAATCAAACCTGCAGGGAAAACCTAAGGCTCAAAAGCTGACAAGAAGTAAGTGAAACCAACTCCTGAACATCCACATGTAGAACAGAATGCATTTTTCTTACTTTTAACAAGGTGGCATATTACAATTCTTCCCTATGGGTGGTGAGAAGACCTGAAAATTAATTTAGACCTGGGTGCAGGTCTGTAAATTCTGGTAATGAAAGTTGCATTTTGAATGTAGTCTGTAAATATTCTTACTCTATTTCCTGTTGCTGCCTGAACACTGCTGGGCCTTTGATTATTAGTGGGTTATTTGCTGGTGGAAAAAAATTAAATGACAGGAAATTACTTATTTACTATCATCCAGGTTTCTGAATGATCCATTGGGTTTAAAAAATATTTTAGAGTTTTTAGGTGCTATAAAAGGTTTTATTTTTAAAAGCTATGCTTTCTATTTTTAGAATATTAGATATAGAATATAATCTTGCAAGTTACATCACAAAATGGGTTTTGATAGTATACATATATATTCTTTGTATTTCTATTTTATCTTTGCTCTTTTTTCCAGTGATTTCTGCTTGTCTGCACATACTGAGCTTGTACAATTTCAGTGTGTTATCTTTCTTTGCTTTTGTTTCCAGACTTAAAAAAGAAAAAGCAAAGCAACCTGCCCAGTTGATGTTGCTAATTAGAAATTCTGATTTTCATGTGACAAGGGAGAAACTATAAATCAGAACAGGAAGACAGACTTGCTGAAGGAGAAGGTGTTGCCAGGACCACCATCAAACCTGGTCTGGTTTGGGGTGTCCCCTAAAACCAGGGATGTATTCAGTAGAACTGGGATGTGCCCTGAGAGGGGGAAAACACTTTTGGGGAGGAGCTGCCTGTGGGGTGATGGTGAGCAGCTGGGGGAGGTGGCAGAGGGGGAAGAGGCAGCTGCCCACTCTGTACCCCATGGGCTCTGCTGAGCCAGGGAGGATTTCCTCACTCCTGTTTTCTGTGTGGGAGTGGAGAGTTCTAGGAGATAAAGGAAACGGGATTGTGGTAGGAGTCCTCCTCTGCTGGGGTAATGTGGTGAGAGTAAACTCTTTGTCCTCAGAGAGAGAGAGGGTGGCACAAAACAAAATGAATGCCATTCCCACCAAAAGCTTTGTTTCTGTGCAAATCAGTAGTTTACTGAGGGAATTACTTATTTAGAGAGCTACATTTTCCAGCTTGTATCCTAGTTTGTGACATAAAATACCATAAGCCCTTGTGAGCTGGGGGATAGCAGGAGCAAAAATCTCCTCATACTCATTAGAGTAACTTTTTTAGTCTTAAATTTTGATCTAGAAATAAATTTGGCAAAGATAGTAATAAATCTTAATTTAATTATGATGTTTAAATGTTGTGCTTAATCTGGGACAAGTGTTTACAAGATATTACTCTGTTATTAAATTTGTTTTGGTACCTGTTCATTGAATCAACAATTACCTTGAAATTTCTTGCAAATATTTGAAAATGCGGCATTATAACCTAAAAAAGATGAGGTAATTTTGTAAGCTGAAACAGCTAACTGTAAAAATTTAACTGCCAGCCTAATTTCAGAGAGTGTGCTATTTTATTAATTTCAATGGAAAACTAAAACTGCCACTTCTCAGTCTAAGGCTATGTTTATCAGTAAACATTAAATATTAATAAAGTAAATTGGATATATCAGCACTTTCCTGCTTTCCCTGAAAGATGTATAATGTAGATTCTGTCCTCTCAACCTGTCTCATCTGAATTCTTTCTATGAGGAATTCTGAGAATTCTAAAATTCAATTTAATTGAATTTCTTTATTACTGTTTGTTCTGGGTTCATGTCAGCTTTGTGCTGCATCCTAGCTCTAGTTTCCATCAGCCAAGGGAAGAAGTGAAAGGACACTGAATGAAGGTTATGATCTGTTGGTACAAAATCAGCCTTCTGTGCTTGTGATTTAAATTATCATCCCATAGCTTTTAACTGATCTTTAATTTTTAAAAAGTTATTTTTTCCCCTGAAATCCACAGTAGCTTCTGGGATTGAAAACTGTTATTTATCTTCTACTCCTGCTGCTTCTCAGATGGTCCCCCTTATTGACATCGCTCTGATTTGTAACTGGAATAGCAATTCTAATTCCTCCATTAGGTTTTGATTCCGTTGGCCGTACTGTTTGGTTAGAGTCAATCTAAGAGTGCCAGGATGAGAGAATAACCCAGAAAAACAACCAAACCCCAGAACAACAATGATGGGAAATTTAGCTGCTCTGATTTGGTTGCTTTTTTGATTTTGTAAGTGGCAACTCCAAAAAATCCGTTTGCATTCAGGTCTGCCTGTATGAACAGTCCTGCCCAGGCTGTGTCCGTGCAGTGAGGCAGGCACCCTCGGGGCTCTGCAAGGGGCATTTGCAGGATGCAGGATCCCAGTCAGTAGTGGGGCTGTCAGGAGTCTGGCAAGATACAGATGTGTTGTCTTGCAGGCATTAACATCACATGAATGACAGGTTGCAATGTGGTGTCATTCTTAAAGGAGTTTGTGCTTGTCAGATTAGGGAGCGCTGGGGGCCTCTGCAAGCCCCCCATGCTGAAGGATGAAGGATGTGCTGGATGAATTCCTGCTTTCATTCAGGGCAGCCTACTTTCACAAAAATGTAATTCCTTCTGCAAGGCCAAGATACTCAACAGTTGAATCCACACTTAAACTGTGAATGTGTTTTGGTTCTGGAGTAGTTAAAGCCCAGTGCAGACTTTATCTGGTACATAAAATTGTAACTAGTCAGATAAATGCATTTTCACTTTTGAGATATATAATGTACTGCTTAAATAGATGTTGTATTTTCACTTGTCAGAAACCTTTTGCTTCAACTATCTTGATTTTGTTGTGACAAATCAATCTTAGGAGTAGAAATGATGAACTTGTCTGGTATGTCTCAAGTAAATGAGCATTAAGTATAAATATTTTGTATTCCTAAATAAAAGAAGGTAGGTGTTTATATTTAAGTCACGTTGCTTTACATCCTTTATATTATGCTGCTCTAGTTTTATTATCGTTATACATTATGCCAGTTCAATGTGTTTTTATTTTTGTGTGTAAGTCTAGTCTGTCAACAAAATTATAGGAGAATGAATGATAGCTTTAAGCATATCTATGCTTGGTTTTGTTTCTGTCTTCTTCTAGCTTCCTTTCCTCAAACTTTGGACTGCTTACGGTAGTGCTCTCTAGAGGCAGAATTACTTTTTAACATCCTGTTTTGGAAGTGAGCTATATTTTCATTGCTCTGAGCTAACAGAGAAGCACAATTCCCCTAGAGGCTGTTCCAAACAACTGTAAGAAAAGAGACCAGAAATATTTCAGGAAACAGATTATCCCTGACAAATATATACAGCTGTCTAATAGAGCAACCTCCTCAGACCCATCCATGTCACAGGATTTTTTTGGTCTCTCTAATCTTCTTACTTTAACAGAATCCAGTTTTGTATTCCATTAGTATGCATGTGTATGTTCTAATAGTCTATAAAAATGCTGCATGACCTACTTACTGAGAACCTGGTTTTACATCCCATTAGTGGGCATGTATTTTCACAGTAACAGCCTTTTAAAAACACTGTGTGACCCATTTATTCTGCTTCATCGGTAACTCCTGATGTAGTGTGTATGTACATCTCCTTCCCCATTGTTTAGGAAAATGAGAAAACCTTCCAGTGCTGATTGAGAGCTCTGTGCTGTTTGAGCTGCTTCGACACTAATATGATGCTTGAAAGCATTTGCAATATAAGAAAACGGGATGTAGCTGAAGCAACCTGTACTTAGAGAAGGATTAATATTGCAATGTATCCTGACCTATTTTTAAAGGAGTCCTCATGTTACTGATTTATGATTCCCTGTTGAACTCACTTGTGCTTTACTTGATTTGGTTTTCTCTGAGATTTACTCAAGATGCTGAACAAAAAGGAATTCCTATAAATGAAGAGAACATCCATTGGTTTTTTAATCCTAAGTGTAGTTCCTAAATATTGTGAAGGATCGCAATTTTTTTGTTTGTAGCCTGCCATCTGCCTGTCATTTGATATGCTTTATTTTCCATGATATCCTTGACTTTTATAGACTTCTATCAAAATTCTTTCTTAATCTTGGCTGAGGAGCCTTTGAGTCACAAAGCTATTTAGTATCTTTGCTCATTTTTGTCGGCCTGCTTTTTACTTTGTATTTTCTATTCTATTCTTTTTGAGGGCAGGAGACCCAAAGTTGATGGTGTTTAAGATGTTTTGCCATGAAATGCATAATGGTGTTTTAGTCTTTGTTTCTTTCTTAACGCTGCCTGAGATTCAATTCAGTTTTTTTTGACTGCCATTGCATAGTAATCTGATGGTTTCATGAAATAAGGTATTATAGCCCCAGATTTAAAAGCCATCTGAGTGTTTATCACATATATAAGTGACCAATTCCTATTTGTATGATGGAATGTTATTTGATTGTAGCCTGATCTGCCATGGTGAGTACTTTGTTGGATCTCTTCTTTTGCTCCATACATTTTCAAGGGAGTAGAGTCTTGTGGTACAGTGCCATCCTTGGAGTGTCCCTGGGGTGCCATGGATTTAGATGATCTCTGCAGAGGTCCATCTGCTTTCAGACATGCCCTGGAGTGTTTTACATCCTGAATCAGAAGCATATGGTAGTGGTTTTATAATATCCCTCTCTTTGTGTGCCCATACTGGTGAGGAGATTATGCACTGGATGAGGTAGGGGACTTGACTACTTAAGGTTAACCCTTGGAGTTCTCATCTGTCTGTGGAATATGTGTATCCAAGCAGGAGCTGAGCTTCTTACATCCATAGAGTGTCTGGCCCTGAACTGATTTACTCATTGTCCTTCTCTACATGCACCCAATAGTAACTGGTTTACAGCCACAGCACTACTCAGATGAGTCCCACAATTTGAAGAGAAATAGAGATATTCTAGTGCCAGGAGTAAACGTGTACAGCACAGCAGAGGAAGACAGAATGATCTAGTTCAAAGGATTTATAAGAATATGTGAACACTAGTAAGAGAGGGGATTGTAGTCTTCTGGGAGTATTCAAGTCTTGGTGTGAAGTTAATCCACGGAACTAATTGTATTTAATTTGGGGGTTTCACATTGTAGTTCTCATGCAGAAGTAATTGCATGGAGGAATTGCACAAAAGCCAAAGAACAGGTTGCTTTATTGTACCTTATCCACATGTAAATACTTTCCCTCCTATTACAGTAAAGGGGCTTATTTACTTTAAACATTACCTAGGTTCATTAATTGGAGTATTGGAATTTTTAGTGTAATGGGAAAAGTTGTTCTATCAACAGAGTGGCATTATAAGATGAATATTGTATTGCTAACTCCTGATGCATAGTTAATACATTTGATCTGCAGTTAATCACCTCACACTAGGAGGGAATGGTACCATAATAAATAGTTTTTCTGCCCACAAAGCTAATCTTTAGAAGACATTTTGTCTTGACTTTTCAATTTGGGAACTCAAGGTATGTAGAACTCAATAACTGGTTTGATTTGGAAGTTTTATATTAAAGACTTGATGAAGTTTATTGACTGTGCATCAATAAAAGGGATGGGAAAGTGCTTGGGAGCTGCTGTTTCTGAACTCCTCTTTTAGTCTGTCAAAACATAGTGCAGCTTTCTTGTTACCATAAATCATTCAAAGTACTGAATGTTATATGATATAAATAAAGAGATGTGTGACCTGGAAGGCTGCAAGATCAGTTTTCAGTTTCACAAGGCACATGAGGGGAGGTAATTGATCCGTTTGACATGCAGCAACATGAGAAATACATTTGCTTCCCTTAAACAATTACATATATGTGATATTATTAGTTTTAGCTTCCAAGTGCTTGCAAATGCTTCTGCTCTGAGTTCAGTCTTGGGAGACAGCTGCTGTTTTATACAAGGGGAATAAATTGAAGATGGGAGTAAGCTCTTTACTTGTCACATAGAAACATGACTGCTCAGAGACTGGTATTTGATTATTCCACAGTAATACAAACAAGTGTATGAGGTAAAATGTCAATTGGGATGGTTTTACTTTTAACCTTTATTACCTGTATTTAAGCTCCATCACTTCAGCTGAAGAACTTGGAGTACTCTAATCTTGAATGGTCTATTGCTTTCATTTGCTAATTGCTAATAAATTTCAGTATTATGTTTATTACATTTATCATTTATTTTCAGAACTGGTTCCCTCTCTCATGTGAGGCTTTACTAAAAGACATATAATTTTCCATAATATTAGCTGCTGGGAAATTGCAGTTCATGATGTCTAGGACTAAACGGTCAAATTCTGTTGCAGATGTGATTACAGAGTGTTTTAGAGCTGTGGAGGCTCTATAAAGCATATAGACATCAACACTTCTTATTGGCAGAATGACCTGTTTAGTTCAAAAATTACTGTGTGAGTTTCAGTAGAGTAGTTGATCAAGGTTTCAGTATTTCACTTGGTTCATCAATATTTCTGAATTTTTATTAGCTACTTTTAATGATCCAAATTGTGCATTACATAAGTCTGTCTATTGTTACCAAAAATTAGTTACTGCTTTCATAATATAAATCAAGGAATAGCATCCTATTTTATTTTAAAATAAATGTTGATTTTTAAAGATTTGTCAGACAAATATTTTTATAATGGACAAATGAAAAGCTTAATTCTTGCCATTTTTATTGGTGATCAAAGAAGTGAGTATCTGTCTCCTGGGATTATGTCTTTTGAATGAGAAATAACAAAAATTAATTTGCATTGCACGGACATAATTTGCAATTGTGGGAAAAACTTGCTACACTAGTTGATCAAAAGAGATTATTGTAGTGAGAGCGCCTGGCAGAGGTGACAACTCTGGAACAAATGATACTGAAAGGAGGTTTGTAAATGAGTCAACTTTATTTGAGGCTAGAGTTAAAGGACAAAACAAAGGTATACTTATCCGTATTGCTTGTTCTGTGTTATAGGTTGTTCAAGATGTAATGAGAAATAACAAGTCTTTCCACGTTCTGCACCTCCCCCACAGTTTGTTATACTGATCTTTCCAAAAAGATGGATCTGCTGTACTACCAAAAGGGATAGGGTAGTTATTAATCTCATTTAGCAACCCCCCTTGATATTATAGCAGTTGTCAGAGTGGTAGGGTCACTGCAGTTATTTGTTTAATGTTTATTTTATTTCTGATCTTGAGTGAAGGTGATTCTGTATAACTCTGCAGCATAAATAAATTAAAATTGCATGATATCAGATTGCAATTTCAACTCCTGAAAAGCTGGGCAATTTTGGGCAGCTTTAAGCACCTGAACACATGAACCAAAAATTAACTGCCACTACTCAATTGCACTAAACTATGCAGAGTGGCTTTTATTTGTATTTCGTTCCCTAAAGCAAAGGAAATGAGATTTGCAAAACATGTCTGAAATAAATAAAATAAATATTCCACTTTATTTATTATAGCAGATCTTGTGCACCTCTGGCTAGCCAAGAAGTTTTAAGAAGAGGAAAAGCAATCTGAAATTTTATTAATTATGCAAGTTCTACAGGAGGCAAATCTTAAGAGTGTGAAGAATGGGAACCCTAGATTTTTTGAAATAAGAATTGGAAGGGTATGCCTATGGTAGAGTTTTAATTTGGCTGGGTTATACTTTGGAAATGAATCTCTCAATCATTCCAAACTGCAATTCTTTGCTGTACATCATGAAATGGAACATGAAACGTTCATAATTTTTTATGATGTTCCATGGGACTAAACTACTGTTGTGGCTTAACCCCAGCCAGCAGCTAAGCCCCAGAGAGCTGATCACTCACTCCCCCACCAGTGGGATTGGGAGAGAGAACTCTAGAGTGAATGTTAGAAAATTTGTGGGTTCAGATAAAGGAATGGGAATGGGAAAGTTTAGTAGGGAGTGGCAAAGCTGTGCACACAAGCAGAGCAAAACAGGGAATTAATTCACTGCTTTTCAGGGGCAGGCAGGCGTTCAGCCCTCCCAAGGAGGGCAGGGCCCTGTCACGTGCAGTGGTGACTTGGGAAGACAAGTGGCATTGCTCCAAATGTCCACCCCTTCCGTCCTTCTCCCCCCACTTTATATAGTGGGCATGATGCCACCTGGTCTGGAGCATCCCTGTGCTCAGTGGGGGTCACCTGTCCTGGCTGTGTCTCCTCACAGCCTCCTGTGGCCCTGTGAAAAGCAGGAAGGGCCTTGGCTCTGAGTGAGCCCTGCTGAGCAGTAGCAAAAACATCTCTGTGTTATCAGCCCTGTGTTCAGCACAAATCCAAAGCTCAGCCCCACAGCAGCCACTGTGAAAAGAGTTAACTATATTCCAGTCAAAACCAGTGCAAATACAAAGTAAAGTCCTAGAAAGTGTGTCTTTTGTGGGTGTTGGGGACCTTAGTGGCTTTGGGTTTGCTTTGCAAATCTGCTGCTGTCAGTCCTTGCTGCTTGGTCATGTAGGCACAGCCAAAGTTGGGGCCAAAGTTTCATCAAATCTGATATCAAACTGGAATCATGATACACCACAAGCACTTTGCCATCTAGAGATGCTCTTCCACAGAAAAACTTGTATTAATGAGGAATGTTATCAAGATATTACTCCTTATTTCACAGGAGTAGGAGTAGATACCTGTTGACATCTGTGAGATTTTATGAGGAAGGAACAATCTTTGGGCTCCTTTGTGCTTTTCATGTAGCACATATCTATCATGTGAGGCTCTCAGCAGCCCCATTGGAAGCCACCTGAGATGCTGTAATTTCTTTCTTGCGTTATAGTCAACAGTTTTGCACAATGTATGAGATCCCTTCTGCAATCCAATGTGGTTCAGAGTTGATCGAATTCACTTTTCTGTGGTCGTTGAGTAGAGCTGGACACTTGGTGTAAACATCTGTAAATATTTAAAACCTGACATTCATCCCTGATGGATAAAGGACAACGCAATCAAGGACAGGAGGTAGGGATTAGACTAAATGCTAAATAATGCAGCTGGGTAAAGGTAAAAGCTGGCAAAGAGACTGCAGCAAATAACAATTCAGCACAAAAGGAAGGTGAAGCTTAAAAGCTTCACCTACTTCTGCTACTATTGCAGCAGGTACTGTTCTGTGATAAAGGTACAAGCAGGTGGTAGGTTCTGTTCTCTTAGAGAAAAAATTAAGAGGACCACAGAATTTGTACTATTTATTTGTGTCATATATTTATGTCATTAACCTGAGTAGCATTGCTTTAAGTTAAAATTAAATATATCTGTATAAATTACAATTTTGTTTAATTAAGGTTAGTGCATCTTAGTTCAAAACTCTGTAGTTTTTGTATTTTTAGTTAGGAAGCCAAATAGATATTTTTTTCCTTAAAACAAAGATACTCCATAATCTAAAGATTGCTGAGGTGCCTAGAATGAATGCTAATGAAAATTTCTGGGTTAATGCTTCACTGTATTCAGACTATTAAGTGTTCATATTTGTATGAATGCTCTACTTTCTCTTATGAAGAAATAGATAAATAATTACATTTTTTTTTTCTGGAAAAAATAATTACTGTAAACATAATTTGAGCCACATTCACTTCTGTTAATTTTTTCCCCATTATGTTTTGTGAGAGAACTTCTTCATACCCTTTCCCAGTAATATCTTGGGTATGGTTAGGAAAATGACATAGAAAAAATACTGCTTTAGAATATACAACTGGTGCAATGCAAATATTTAGTTTTGTTGTATAGCTGAGATAAACTAATTTACTATTTTGATTTATCTCATGTGGGATCACATGATCTCTTCATTTAAAGAGATAATTCTATTTTTTTGTAACTTCTTGAGAATGCCTAACTTTTTGGCCGGTACTGTTGACATTCCTGCCTTTGAGAGAAATCAGATTAGAGAATTTCTGGGAATCTGCCCCTAATTCATCTGGTATTGGTTTAGATTAAGCCACTGTTCCTAGCAGTTATTAAAACTCTTGGAAATCAGGAATGGGGACGTTTCAGAAATTGAAGCTTCTTTAATGTGAAGTGGTTCAAGTATAGATTTTAGCATGGTTTTGCAAAAAGGAGCTGTCACTTCTTCCACCAGCAGTGACAGCCTTTTGGTATGTTATTTCACTGTTTACTGAAAATACAAGGAGGTGTAAAATATCTTTATTATATCGTCTACAACCTCTTCCATCTGTGAGTGCACTGCCACAGTCTCGTTCTCCATCTGTCCCTGTTTCTATCATATGGTTGGTTCAGTAAAACCTATGGGTGTTTTCTTTGGAAGGGTCTCAAGCAGAAACTGAGTGAACACAACTGAATGAAATGTTTAACCATATTGCTGTTATTTTAATGTTCCAAATTTTAGTACTAGTCATTTAGATTTTAATTAAGTCAAATCCTGAATATAAATTGAGTTTGGATTTTTTTCCAGGGCTCTTAAAACATTTTTTGTTTAGTAATCTGTAAAAAGACAATGGATCATGCTTTACATGCTTGAATGCTTTGAATCTAAACCAGCTGGGAATACCAGTTAAAAAGTTTAACAATAATGGGGATCATGTATTCTATAGCAAAGTATGACAAATAACAGTTTAAGATGTAATAATTGTTTTACTTTAACCTGGTATTTCTGTACGTATAGGATTTCTGTTATGAAGGGAACTCTATTAGAGTTGTGTCTAGAAAAACTTCAAACCTTGGGGTCACTTGTTCAGGAGAAAATCTGCTCATGATTCTAGTCCAGCTCCTTATTTGACCTTGTTATTTGTGTATTTCCACTGAAATACAGGATCACTGATAACTGGAGACTCTTATAACACTCAAGTTAGTAAGTTATAAATTAATAACATGTTTATGGAAGTGAACATGACATTGAATGAATTTAGAAAATCAGGTGCTGAGTTTTCTTGACTCTGTGTAGCATTACTGTTTTTAGTGCACAGTTCTAATTGTTGCTAGAATGTCTGGGAAGATAATTTTCCCTGCCTCTCATGTTTTTAAAGCTGTATATGTTAGCAGGCTGCTACACCTTCCAATGCTGTCCTCTTTCTCTAATTCCATGATACTGCACAATGTTAAACGTTTAACACGTGGAAAGTCAAAAACATGAACATATTCACTGATCACATTTCAGGGATCAATTTAGTCTGCAGATTATTTTAGGATACTAAACAGAATTGCTTTTAATTCTGAAATCCATTTCATGAAGTTGTAGAGAGATAGAAATATGTTGGAAATTTCCTTCTGGACTTGATCTAGAGTTGACTAGAATTGGCATATCATGAAGAAATAATTTTATGCTTTTTAAAGATTTAATAGAGGCAACTATAATGAGCTGTTTTGTATAATCAGATTAGCAAAATCCAGTAGCTTTGTTCCTCAGATGTATTTCTGCCTCTGTGGTCACTTCTTTCCCCTGTGCCCTGTCCTTGTTAACATAGCTCAGTGGATCACTGTCATCTTCAGTGGATGCCTGCCAAGGTTTCAGCTCAGCTACTGGCTGGTAATCTTGGCTATAAACATATCCCCCCTCTTCAGACAAGCTCATAATAAATGAGGGAAATTATTACTTCACACAAATCAGAAATTTTAGCATGGATGTTGTGTGTTAGATATCTAGAAACATAAAATCCCACTTTGAAAAAACCACATCTGAAGAGCTGCTCCATGCAAACCTTGTAAAAATGCCCTCATTCTGCAAGTTGTTGGTGAGTAACTGCTGGTGCTTCTGTGCTCTGGGTGAATGTTTAGAGAGGTTGGCTGTCGTGTGTGGGTTGTGTTTGCAGCAAGTCTAGCACAACAAAGCCTCTGACTTGAGCTGTAGGGGCTGTCTCTGTCAGTGCTGAGGAGCAGGGGTGTGTAGGTGTCAACAGATGGGAGTTACAGCAGTCCTCAAGGAGGATTTTTCCTTAGCCCACACGCATATGTTCAGTGCTGGGAGGACGTGCTGAGCTGTGCTGAGCCTTGGTTATGCAAGGCTCACTGGAGTGACAAGGCTTTTGGAGAGGGACTGTGAGAGCAGCAGGAGAGTTTGCTCTCTGCCCAGGGTTCTGATTAAATTCAATTCTTGAGACAGAGCTGCTCTTTGAGCACTGCCCACTGCTGTTGGCCTTGTTACTGAAGGAGGAGATCACCCAGAGGCAATTTGGTAATTTCTTTGTCAGATCTAGAACCAAGACCCTGCATAAATAGAACAAGTTACACTTAAATTATGCCTGGACTTGACGTCACTGGTTTCTCTTCCTTTAGGAAGCTGACTTGCATGGCCCCAGACATCTGCCATCATTCAGAAGGGCAGTGTCAGAATAAATGCTGCTGTGGGAAGAAAGGAAAAAATATTCTGCTTAATCTCGTGTATGATATTTCATTCTAATGATCTGTCTGGCAAATTTGATGGGCTCTACTTCTATTAAGGAAGAAAACAAAGGAAAAATGAACAACTGAATATATGTGTGCTCTAGCAAGCAAATTTAATTTCCTCATTGCCCATAGATACACCGTGGCGTGACAACGCAGATAAATGCAGCCCTTGGTTAAGAGGTAGAGGTATCAGTGAAGGATGAAAACCTGTTCAGATGTTTAAAGTGCATGGAAATCCTGCTCTGTGTTCACCTGTGCTTGTGCAGCCTAATGATCCTTTTGTTAATCCCTGAGCCAGGGACTGGATCAGAAAATTAACTTGGGAAGGAAGAAAGGTATTGCAGGAGAATGACAGGACAAGTGGATGAAGTGTGTGCAACTACAACCCCCCACACCTCCCCCACCCCATATTTTCTTTTTTCTTCATTTATTTTGAGCAATACTAGTTTATGATTTTTCCCTGCACTTGTTTGCTTATCCAACCTTGTGTCACATCCTTGTTTGTGCTAATACGGCAAACTAATTGAGGTTAAAAATAACCTCTATCTGGAGCACATACTTACAGGCACAAAGCCACTGAGAAAAGAGTGAGAGCATCCAAATTTGTCTCGCTCCTCAGGCTAAATTCCAAAGTTTGCAGAAGAATAAAGCTCAGGAAGGAAAGCCTGGGGAGGTGGTAACAGGTCTCTGGAGTGATGAAATAAATGTTCACAGGTGCTGTGAGGGAAGAGTTTTGAGCAGGAGCATCTTGTAATTCAGTATTGTGTGAGTTGAGACAAAAATATAAATTCATCAATACTAATACACTGAAACCAAAAGTTGGTTTTTTTTTTTTTTTAGTTTTTTTTTAGACATAGTTCCTTTCACCTAAGCAATCTTTTTGGTGATGATTAGAGAGAGCCCCAGAACAGGCAGCCATCAGTAGTAAATATTTTACAATCTGATAAAAGAGTATTTACTGAAGTTGATAGAGGCAATTGCTTCTTAGTGATGCTTTGGATTTTTTTTTTTTATTATAGTCTTGGAAGTGCTATTGTTTGTTTGAGAAATTATCTTGTTATACAGTTTAAGTGTATGAATAAATGAAATAATTTTGTGGTAGTTTTCCCAAAGTTACATGTATAGCAATGATTAACTCTGCCTCTGCTATGCTGCTACACTGAATATTGCTCTGGTTTTCCTTGAGTTTTCAATAATCCAGCTTTATGTTGGCTGTGTCTAGAGCAGGTGTTATAACATCAAATTGAATAGATTCCATAATCATTAATATGTTAATTTCTGCTTATTGGAAATATTTAGTTTTATTCTTCCCTCTGCACCCCAAGGCAGACTTTGGAGAGAAGTTAGGGTCAAGAGGTTTCAGGATATTGAGGTTACCTCTTCTCTTTCTGTAGATATTTATGGTGAATTTTGCATTTTTTTCCCCACATCTTTCCAGGAAGTATGTGAAGTTTGTCTGTACATTGCATCTTCTGAAATGCCCAATAGTCAGATGAACTGCTCTGTGTATAAGCGAGGAGAAGTTAAAATAAAGGTAAATTTGGAAAAAAACCTGAAAAATTCTGCTGCTTCTGACATATATATCCTTCCTGGGTACATACTGTACTTAAATAGCTATATACCACCCTTTTTATGTTTCAACTCTTGTTTATTTATATGGACATATTGGGATGCTCCAGAACATGTTTATTTTTATAACAGCCAATCAACATGCAGGAGAAGTAAACCATGCAACTTGGGAATTGCTTATCAGCTGTATAATGAAGATGAATGGCATGCTAAATCTTATCTGATTATGCAAAAGTAGCTTTTTATGATAGCAATGCCTTTGCTTTGCAGTTTGTAGAAAGCTGGGAATCATGCATCTGATTAATCATGTAAAATTAAATTGAAAGAAAGGAGAAGAGAAAAAAAAGTGATGCTGTGTGTTCTGGGTCTTTCCAAGCAGGTGGCATTTCCTGATGCTTAAAGTCTTTGTGGGAAAACTTCAAGAATATCAAATGATAGTGAAATTCATAAGTTGTAGTGAGCCTAATTAAGAACTGGTTCTATTAATGTGACTTCTAGAACAGCTAATATAATCTCTAACGGCAAATATTTGCCAGGATTTGTTACATCATAAATTGAATTATGTAAAGCACAAACAGTCCTAAACTCCCAGTCTTCGACTTTCCTGTGGGATCTAATTGTAAAGCAAATTTGTTGATGGTATCTTCAAGAATAGATTCCTGCATCCAGCTGAATCCAGCTTTTATTTGCCTTGACTCAGAGATTCAGGCCTTGGAACTACATCTACCACAATTCAGTTCTTGATCTTCTTCCTTTTTTTTTTTTTCCCTCCCCTGTGTGTGTTCTCTTATTTAGAGTTGGAAAATGCACAGTAAAACTTCTTGCATAAGTTTTGCTTGTCCTTGAGATCTAAAACATTGTAATGAGACATCTCAAAAGGCACAGGATGGCTCATCCTGCTGTGTTCCTGAGCCACTGTTTCATCAAGGAGAATCATAAACCTTGGAAGATTTGCAGGTGTCTTTTCTTGGGAGGTTTTCAGATTGATGCAGTTCAGAAATCCTCCTTCTGCAAATGAATGTTACCACAGCAAACTGGGTCTGTGGAGGATAAGAATTGTTATTTGTCACAGCAGTGACAAATTGTCTGTGCAGTAAATGACTGGAGCTGTTTTTTAGGGCTTAAAAGAGAGAAAAGTATCAGAAAGTAAGGGAGAACTGAGTCAGATAATATGAGTATGTCCTCTGTTCATCCCCAGACCTTCTGTGAAAATTAGGGTGATTACACAGCAATGAATGGTAATGTAATCAAATTATGTTATTGTTCAGCATCATAAAAAGCCAAATCTAAGCACTGTTTGTGAGTGCTTTTTCATTGGTGTGCCGGAATATAGCTTGCTTTTTGCAGGGATTTTGTGTTGCAACACAGCAGTATTTTCTGCATATTACTTTTGTCTCCAGCACTAATCTCCTCAATGGTGTCCAACTCCATCATCTCTGCATTATTACCTTGTTTATAACTGCACAGTGTTTCTACTGTGCTGCAGAGGAGGGTGTCCTAATTTTCCTGAAATAGTGCCTGCTTGAGGATAGGAAGCTAAGGCAGTGACTGCACATTCAGTTTCTGGTGGTTGATTGAATCTAGAAGTTTTGTGCCACATTTCAGGGCTGTTCTGAAGTGGTATGAGACAGGTTATGAAAAGATAAGACTGGATTGTATGAACTCAAAATGGATCTGAGTGACTCGTTGAAAACAAGATGCCCACACTTTCTCTCCTCAGTTACACAGTCCCTTCTTTTCCTAGCTAGGAACTCCACAACAGCATTCGGAGTGAAGCATTTGTAATGTGAAATCCCAGTCTCAGAACATATTTTAATCTGAGGGCTGAAATTCATTCTGTTTTCTGATGGGAAACTTCAGCCACACATGGGGAGACAATCAAGGACAGGCAGCTGAAAAATGTCTTGGAATTGGTTCAGTCAAAGATCACTGCTTTGAAACCCATAGGAGATCCTTTAATCTTCAGGTGCCTTAATTATTTGAACTCAGGTTTCTATTTTCTTTCAAACAATATTATTGTGGGCAGAATGTGACCTTGGCCTCTGGCAGTAATTGGAGTGCCCCATGTTTTCACCTGAGGGGTGCACCCAGTTTACCTGCTGATAACCAGGCTGGTCTTGGCTCAGCCTGAGGAGCTGTTCCCTGGTGAAGGCATTTGCCTCGCAGGCTCATGGGGAGTGAAACTCTGTCAGTGGCACATTCAAAAAAGGAGGCAACATCCCTCGAGTCTGTGGAAAGATAAAGTTCCATTTGCACAGTGCAGGGTAAGAGTACTTGTACAAAATGCAGCAAACAGGACATGCCTCTGACAGGTTTGCTGACAGGTGGCTGCTGAGGTGCAGGTTGGAAAGTCACCTTTGTCTTTTGGCATCAGTGTGGAGAGGATATAATTCCCTGCTGCTTTGGACCAAAACAGTTATCCATACCAGCACAGAAGAGTACAAAAGAGGTGTAAAAATTTAAATGATTCTCTTACACCTTTTTTATACTGCTCTTAGAGTTCAGAATAGGGAAGAATCAGGTCTTGATAAGTGTTGGATGCCTAGAAATAGTCTGACAGTGTGTCCACCAACCAGGAAAGAAGTTTGTGATGGCTTGAAGGTTGTAGTTTTGTTGTAGGGAGCCTGAATGAAAGAGTTGGTTTCTTATATGACCCCAAGCTCTGTGCCAGATGCTGATCCACCTTTTTGGATCAATTTTTGTCTATAGATAACTGTTCTCCCTAAAGCTTCCACTATGGAGGATTTGAGTTTGCAGAACTTCTCCTCAATGCTTTTAGCACTTCCAGAAAGGCATCATTCATTCTGTTGTTTTAATTGAACACCATTCATTGTACCCTCAGTCAGTAAACAGAAGAAAGGTGACATTCTTTTCTTTCCAGTATCACCTTTCTGTCTTCCACTTGATGAACAAATCAGTGTCTTTGGTTTTAAAAAAATCTCCTGAATTTCCTAAATGTTTAGTTTCTTTATTTTGAAAATGCTTATTTTGGCGAAGGTTTTTCTTGGTGTGAAGAGTTTAAAGGCAGACAAATGAAATACAAGTGAAAAAAGGCTTCTTGAAACAAGATTGAATTAAGCATCACTAGCAATAGGTCAGGCCTTGTATATAAAAAAGAAATTCTGTCTGTATGATGTTTTCCCTTACCAGATGGAGATAGGGACATCCAGTCAACCTTCACTAAGGAATTGCTATGAACATTGAGTGTCTGATCTCAGGAGCTTCTCTGTGCTCCTTAGAGATTTGCCATGCAGTTTCAGAGCAACCTCTCAGTGGTGCTAAAAAAAAAAGTTCCTCAGGTGGTGTTTTTTCAGCTTGGTTGTAGCCTGTAAACTTCATCTATAAATTTTGCCCCTTCCTTTTCACATTTGCCTGTTACAGGTGCAAAAATTCCAAGATGAGTGTCTTGATTCTGCTATGTGTGTGTTTTGTATGAATGTTTCTCAGTGAAATCTGTTCTGGGAAGCAGGAATTCAGAGCATGCCTGCAAGTAACACTTCATATACGCCTGCTTCATGGTTGGAAATGCAGAATCCAGGCACTGATCTCAGGCTCATTGGAGGGAAATCGTGTCAGCAGTAGTGAGATGATTGTTGAATGTGCTTCCTGGTGTAGGCAGGGGCTTGGGTAGCGCTGCTGAACTCTTGATTCCAGCTGTTAGCAGGATGGCATCTGCAATTACTTGTGAGACTGACAGTCTGTATTGCCTCATTTATAGTTTTTAAGGGTATGTAAAGTGCTGTAGCACAGCTGAGGCAGAATTTAAAACCCTTGTGAGAACATGGGAATGCTGTGTTGTTGTGATTAAAGGAAACTGAAGCGTGGCTTAATGGCAGCTGAGCTGAGAAGAAGAAATGATAAATTGGTTTTTTTACAAAGCTAAAATCCAACAAAAGGAGGACCTTGTGGCTGGAGGCTGTAGTGGTTGATGTGTGGATTAGGTATTCTTTAAACAATTAGGAAGAAAGTGTGCTGCTGCATATTTAGAGAGGGTCAGGGAAATTATAACATGGTTTTCTATAGTAAAATTAATTAAATGTAATGTTTACTGAAGGAAAAAATCACTCTATATTTAGAGTCTGTATTATTTCATATCTCATTTGAAGAAGAGTTGCCCATTTGAAAATTATAGGCTGATAATTGTTTTTTTCCTCCTTTTGAGTTATTATTGTTAGAATCTAGTAGCAAACTTAGCAAGTATCTATATATGAACAAGTGACTTATGTTAAAATATATTAAAATAATCAGATTTATTAAATGTTATTCAAGGCAATGAGAGTGCTCGGGTTTTTTCCTTTTAATTTTTTCATGTGTTTCTGATAATTTTGTGGTTTTTTTCCTCTTTGCTTCCTAGAACATTGTATGAGTTTCTGTTTTGTTTTCAGAATGTATTTTTCTGTGTTCAGGTGATGGTGATTTTGGTTTTTCAAGTCCAAAGGGTGTTCAGGAGTGTATCCAGTACCTCACTTTTAATTGCTCTGGGGTTATCTGTAGCAGTGCTGCAGGCTCAGCTCTTGGGGCTCCCCTGTGTTGGCCAAACTGCACGAGCAGCTGGGAGTGCAGGAGAGGCTTCATCCAGCAGTGAAGTCTGGCACTTGTCACCTTCATCACAATCAAATGAGATTTGTCAGATTTATGATTTGTGTGTCTGGTAGGAGCCATCTCAGTGTGTTTCTGACTCTTCATAATTAATGAGTTTTTGAAGGAGAGATATAATGTAATACAAACAATTCAATATAATACAAACACATTCCAAACAGAGCTGCTTTTTTTTTTGTGTGTGTGTGTGGCTGTGGGTTTTTTTTTTTTGGTTTGTTTTTTTTTTTTTTGGTCAGAAATAGTCTTTTTCAGGCAGATGCAGAGTTCCTTCAGGGTTTTTCTTGACCATATTTTGGAACAGTAAAAGAGTATCCCTGAGTACTTACTTTGAGTTACTATTTAGAGAAGAAATTGAGGGGTAGTCAAGACTTTAAAGCTAGCTGTATACTAAATAATTAAATACAGTTGGAAATAATCCTATGTTTATAGTAATCTTTTATGAATGTGTTTTGTATATAACTCTACTGACAAGCTCCAAACTGAATTTTCTTCCTTGGTCTGTTTTCTTTCTCAAGTCCTTGGATTGACCACTACTTGAAATTTGTTTATTTCTTCTCCAAGTTTTTAATCTGTACCCAGACACCACATGATACATTCAGCCTTATTCAAATGGACTTAACCTACTTTGTGTAAAGACAAGTTATGTTTCAGATATATTTTGTGAAAAAAGCCAAACTACTTAAATAGTACTTATGTCAGTTTTTCAAGTGTAGAAGTTTACTACTTTGATAGTTAAAGCTGGGGTTCAAATGCACCTCGTTTTTGGAAAGGTTTTTTTTGTGCTGTGTAACTCTTGCCAGCTGACAGAATAACCTTGGCAGAGTGCAGCCTTTGCTTCTTTTTCATACATATTTATTCTGCTATCCCAGGATCATCCAATGGGAATTCATTACTTCAGCAATGATTGAAGAAATCTTATTTTTAATCTAAGTAATTTTCTGTGAAGTTTAATTCATAACATAAGAGCACCTCCTGGGTAATAACTAAAAATTATTTATTTTTAATGAAAAGAATTGCCTTGAGTCCTCAGTGTCCAGCAGACTTGCCTCCCGCTCCCCAAAACTCCTAGATCATCTTTACCATATCATGTTTAATATTTCATTACGATTTAATTACTGGAAAAATTCAAGATTAACAATAAAAATTGTCTCAGTTGGACTTACGGGGAGACTGGTTTCCAGTTGGTTCTCTTGTATTAAGAAACATGAAATTGCTTTGGGAAAAGTTCAGGCTAATAAGACTTGCAGGCTCCATTATTCCAGTTTGAACACTGACACAGATTTATCAAATCCCTGTGATTGTGTCTGTGGGCTTGTGAAAATGCTCAGTGCTCCATTATTCCAGTTTGAACACTGACACAGATTTATCAAATCCCTGTGATTGTGTCTGTGGGCTTGTGAAAATGCTCAGTGATATTTCCAAATGGCCCTGAGTTCTCTGTGTTTTATGTTCCCAGAGAATTTTTAGCAGCATTGTGGTTGTAGTTGGCATGGATGGGGTGGCAGGGAAGAGAAGCCCCCTCAGTTTCTGGGCTGGTCAGTGGGATGACCCCGCAGAGCTGATGGTGGCAGCAGCACCTGCAGGGCTGATTGATGGGCTGCTGTGACACCAGCCCCTGCTCCAGTGTCCCCTCCTTCTGCTTTGGGAATCCCTTTTCAACAAAAATATCTACTTCTGATTGCATTTCTACAAATCATAGCTGACCTATGCAAAGTATAGCTGTACCAGATATGCTGTTTGTTGTTCTATATGTTAAATGCTAAAATAAACAAACAATCCCTCCCCTGTCCCAAAACAAAAGTCACACTAAACCACATACATAAGCACATAATTCTTTCTGCCTTGCTATTTTTTTTTTTCTGGAGGAAAAATATTATACACAGCTTTTTGCAACTTAATTTAAAATTCAGTATAATCACAGATCAGACAGCATGTTAAATCTGAATTAAAATCTTGGCAGATTTTAAATTTGGATGCCAATTTGCACTTCTATCCTAATGAATTTAAATAGTTCCATGAATTTTGGAGAGTATTCAGCCTTTTGGGGTAATTGAATTTTTTCTTTTTGATACCTAGTGATGGCAAATATAAAAGTATTAGAATGTGGTGAAATAAAGTAATACCAGACAATGATCTAAAATCTCATAGATATTTTTGAATTATTCTGTAATTTATTTGTGAACTATGTTGTATGGAGGGAACAACTGGTTCCTACAGTGTCATGAGATTTCATTTTTGCTGAATGCTCTTTCAGATAGATGCCTCTAAAACAGCCAGAGAATCGTTGTAGAGTATGTCAAAAGCTTAAAAAACACTGTGGCATCTGCATAGATTGACTTTTAAAAAATACATTAAAATTTATTACATGTAAGTTATTTTGTAATGTCTTAGGCTGTGCACTTGTAATCTTGTTATTCAGAGTTTAGGACAAAGCTTTGCTAATTGTCTTGCAGGAATTATTGATGGTGATGGTGCATGCAACATCTTTTAGTTCCAGTAGTAGCTCTTGTATTTTTAGCTGAGAATGGGTATAAAATTTTTGAGTTACATCTTTCAAAAAAAGGTTGTTTCTCTCCATGCTGTGTGAGAAAAATTCAAATATTTACAGATGTTGTGATGTATTTTCACATTTAATAAACAATTAGTGCTTCAGAAAACATAAAGGATGCCTGCTTTTAATGGTGAAATCTCAGAAGTGCTGTTAATACCTTTCTGATTAATAATGAAAAGAAAGAGATGGACTGGACATATATGGACTGAATCATCAGGAAAATCAGTAAAAAGGAGAATTAATCTACACAGCTTTAAACAATGCCAAGGCCTGATTCCTGCTATTGCTTATCAATCCTGGAAGATTTGCCAGTTGATAGAAAAGCAAATTTTATTGATGATTATTGTCTGTGGATATATGGAATCACAGCTTAGCAGAGTGGTGCTGGGTAAAAGTGATAATTATAGAAGGTTCTGGACTGAGACAAAGAGCTTCAGACTTTGCTTTTCTAATTAATTTGCCTGTTTCTGTTTTTTTTTTTCCCCCATTAGGGGCTGCCTATGAGCCCCCAGGTTGAGCTGTACATTTAAGGTCCACTTCAGTGTAGACTGTGCCAACAGTGCTCCCAAGTGCCTCATGCTTTTGTTCCCATTGCAATGAGTAGCCCAAAAGTTATATTTATTGCATTTACTTGTTGCTTATATTCCACAGAAAGGACTAACAGGAATTTGATTTGAGGTGTCTGTTAGTTGCATGATATAGTTGTAGTCAATTGAAGAACTTTAGATCTCCAAAAGGTTGTGTGTTTTTGATTTCTTTGGATATATATATTGGATATATAGGTAAAGGAACCCTATGAAATATTAATCCGTGATGAATTTCAAATTTTAAATGAATGATTTATTTGCCTTTGAATATTGATACCTTCACAGTGAAAATGGATTTAATTTTCATATTGGTATGTTGCTCTAGAAATTTCAAGGAGTCAGCTTATTCATGGGTTTTTTACTTATTACCAACAATTATCAGAGGGGAGGTTTGCTTGAAAAGTTGATTGAAGTCTTCCTACTTGGTCAATAAAGTAATCAAATCATATCAGCCAGTAAACACCCACAATTGTAGACAGAGATAGTGGCAATCCCCCACATTGTTCCTTGTGTGAAAAACAAGGTGCAATGCTTAGAGCATAAATTTGGAATCTAAGGCTGTCTGGATTTCAATTCTGATGCTGTTGCTTGCCCTTTATAATTTAAACAAAAAAATTAATCTTATTCCTTCAGTCTTTCTGTGTGTGAATGATGGGACATTGCTTGCCTCAGATTATGATTGTGGGTCAATCACATAAGCTCAAAGCATCATGGAAGCTGTGACCAGGTGCCCCTGCAGCCTCTTCACTCACTCTTTGCTTTTACCTCTGACTGGACAGAGTCAACTCAAATGAATGGTTTTGGGAGGCTGTGTATGTCCCTGTAATTTAAGTTGGTTTTTTGGGTTTTTTTCAGCTATTATAGTATTGTGTGACTCTAGTTTTATGTAATAGAAGTTGCTGTGCTGTGTTTGTTACTGATGAGTTCAGAAGCCATTTTTAATTTCTACAAAGGTGTTCTGACAGCAAACCTTTTATGAGCTTGGGTTGTGAGCAGAAAGAATGGGAAAAGTCTCTTGCACTGCTTGCCTATTATTTATTGGCTAAAGATATACTGAAAGTGTTCTTATAATGGAATTTCAAAATGAATCTAGAACTTTATTCCTCCTGCTATTACTCGTTTCCAGGATGGTCTGCAGAGTTTTTTTATTTTTTTCCTTTGTTTCTTTCTTATTGTTATTCACAGTCACCTTGGTATATGGATGCGTGTTAATTATACTCTATCAGTCTGTTTAAATAATTTACAGTGTAATGGAGTCAAAGGACTGTCTAGGTGGCAGGTCTGATTTAGAATAGCACAGTCTTTGTTACATGGGCCCTTTTCTTTCAACTTTGCCCTTCCTTCTCTTTTACTGCAATGTCTCTTGTTTTGGTTTTTAGGTATCTCTTTTTCAGCAATATTTTATTTAACACTGTCATCCTGATACAAGCTGCTGCTGTAAGTAATGATACTGTTCCAGACTTTCCTCCTCTGTCTGGCAAATTGTTTTCTCCTCTGTGTTCACTTTGCTCTCTGCACAAAAGCAGATGCTATTCTCTAAACACTGCAGTTGGCTGTGTTTGTTTCCATTAGCAATGTCTGACATGCTGCATTTTAAACCTGGTCTGTGTTTCAATAAGCTGATTCTAGGCATTGCATCCAGCCAGCCAGAACTCTCTTAGCTGGCACTAGCCTCAATAGCTCACTTGGAGTGCTTGACAAAGATTTAACCCCTTCTCATAGATTATTTAGCTAGCCAGTCTAGATAACAACATTTGCCAAAATTGCAAGCTGTTTATGAGTATTTTTCTATGTATGTATTATTTCTATTCTTTTTAAAGAGATTCAATTCATGCAATGACTTTTGTGTATAAGTTTTGTTTATTTCCTTCTAACAGAGAAACATATATACTCAGTTACACTCTTCATTGTTTTTATCTAATAAGTGTAGTAAGTTATTGCTAAGTGTAAACAGTATTCTTTGGTTCTATTTTTTTCTGCTGTGAAATTTCTCCCTGATCAGAAGTGAAATTTTTTACAGTAAAGGGAAGATGTGCTGTGATTATATGGACTGTTGAACATCACAGAGCATATTTGGTAGAGTTAAGTTCATTGCTGCTACTGACTCCAGCTCACTTCAGTAGTTACTGCAATGCTTTGTCTCTACTGCTGAGCAGGGGAGAATGAAGGGCTTGACCTAATTTCAGAGTGGACACTGTGCTGAGGAAGCTCAGTCTGGCACAGGAGTTCCTCTGCAAATTACCCCGGAAAAGCAGATAGTGTTTTAAGGGCACATTGATTCATTATTGTCTCCTGGGTACAAATTCACTTGTAGATACATTGACGCATCGTTAGATCCAAATTGCTGTTGTTTCTCAAGCTCTTCAAGAGAATATTCCACCTCATTGATGTTGTTGTGTCTTGGATATTTATTATTCAGGGAAATAATATCTGCAGGCTCTGTAGCTTGAACTTGTTTATGGTGGCTTCTGGGCTGGGAATACGTTTATCTTCTTGTAACAAATGGTAGTGGCATGCAGAGCACATTTATTCAGTCTCCACTTAGTACAAAAAGAGCGGGGAGACCCTCTCAGGGATCAAATTCTGTCTTGTACCTCTACTGAAATCAAAGTCAACAGAAGTAACTCTTGAGCTAGACTAGAACAAGACAAAAATACAGACAAATCTACCTTTCTGTGTCATACTGGTATCACAGAGCCTTTTCTGGTTCTGCTAGGAGTTAAGGAATGCAGTTGGGATCCACACTGTCTGTCAGCCCTTTTCCACATCCATTCCTCTTTTTTTTCCTCTCCATCTTTTCCTCTGAGTATATTCCCATCTAGTCCAGCCGTTCTGGGTATCCAGTTTGCTTGTGAAGTGCTTTTTATGTCTGACTGCTGTGTAATGCCTAGAGACACTGGATGATTTTTATGGACAAAGCTCTGCCACGTTTTTTAAGTTAAAGCCCATCTAGCAGGCACCATACAGGGGCTGTTATCTAGGGGAGGGGAATGGATTCACTCTGCTGTAGTTTTCCATTAGTGTTCTATTGTAAACTGCATATTTTCACAATTCCTTTTCAGTTTTTGTTTCTGCTAGTCAGTAATTGACATTTGTTTTCTCACTGTCATGACCTCAGGCCTGGAGGCTTAACTCACGTTGCAGTCAGTGCTGTCACTGGCAAGAAAAATCCTCTTGCTTAAATGGGTAAACATGATTGAACAAAATGTGTAGGCCCTCTTAGACCTGAATGGAATGCAAGTTAGAGCTGCCTCAGTAATTGTTAGCAGCTCTTGTGTATCTTGGCCAAGTGAAGATGGAGAGCTCTGATTTTTGCCTGAGTCTGGTCTGTTACAGCTCCACTTGTGCTTACCCCAGTGTAGGTTTGTTTTTTCCTTGGTGTATTTGCTCAAACAACAGTGTGTGTCCAGTTTACAGAGCAGAGCTGGGAACAGCTCAGGAAGCTGTTCTGTGGCCTGAGCTGCTCTCTGGTTTGTCCTCTTTGCCTGGAACTCCTACTACTGCTCAAAAAACCCTAGAGAAATGGGTGTTAACTTATGTGAGACCCCAAGGCAATGCAGGTTGGAGCCTGGGACTGTAGTGTGTAGAAATAACAAAAAATATTAAAGAGCAAACTTCACTTCCTTGGATTAACTTTCCTGATTATCTTGTATTTATTTAGTTGAAAATTCATCTGTGATGTTTAATGGCTTTCACTACAAAGTGTACAGTATGCCCACTTGTTATTTCATATTCTGCAGTGAATAATTCATTGTGCTAAATTGATAGTGAAGGCTTTCAGCTGTAATTGCTGGAGTCTTTGAAATATGAAACTGAATTCTTACAATGAAATGGTCATAGGCTGAGTCATTTAGGAAGTTTGTTTAGGTAAGCTGTCAGCTACAGACTCTGTTTGAAAAGATACTTTTGTTCACTTGGTTGCTTACTGAGTTTATATTCAATTTAGCTTTTATAGATTCATCATTTAGAAATGTGTTTATACTCTGTAGTGTGTGCATGCATTCATACAGCATAGAACACCCAGGAGAAACAGATATTTTCCAGACACAAACTGTAATTTTTCTTTCTCTCAGCCAATACTTATAGTGACACGTTTTAGAATATCCCAGTTCTGCTTATTAGTCTCAGTCTAGTGTTTTTATCAGGTCTTGATTATAATTTCTAAAAAAATTTACAATTTGTCTCCCGAAGATTCATTTCTATGAATTTTTCATAGTGCAAGTCAATCACATAAATCTGGTGCCAAAATGCAAAGTGATATGAGAATACCATCAAAATAAGCATGTGTAAACAACTGAATGCTTTCCAACAGCTTTTTGCTCAGCTGTATTTTACAAATAACATTGAATCCATTTATGTTGATTTTATGTCTGCTAGCTGAATTTAATTTAATACAATAACTTAGTATTCTCCCCATATTTGTTCAGGTCTTTAGATTTCAAGGGATTTGTGAGAAATTTATATTTAATTCAGACTAATACAGTAATGGTAAATTATTATTCTGTTTTCAGTATTTGTCTACAAATTTGATTTCTACAGTCACTAGCATGAGAATATAAATGAAAACTAGTAAAACAAATGGAGGAAAAACAATGGAAATTATTGGTATATTATTATTATTCTTTTCTGTAAGCCTCTCAAGTAAACCACTAGAGTCATGTCTACCTAAGCCAAATGGTGGCATTTGCACGTGCCAGGAATTCTTTATGAAAAGTCTCTTGATTCTTTCAGGATACAGACAAAATTATTTGCAAAAATGTTTTGCGTTTTGTTACAGGGACTGGTTGAGCCTCCTGGTGATAGCCTAATACTCATGAATTGATTATTTTGATGCAAATTTAAGTCTCCAAAAGATATAAAAGGTATGAAGAACTGTGCACATCCAGTTCCATCTCACAGATGTTTCCTTTGGTATTTTAGCAATTTCCTGGGTTCAGTGTCCATATGCAAAGGAAAGGCCAGTTCCAGCACTGCGTTCTTAATTCAGATGTCATCTCAATTAGGAAAAAACATTATTTTGAGTAATGTGTTTGAGATTCAGAATGGCTGCTAGTTTTGGTTTCTTATATGATTTAAATTCATACATTACTACTTCCCTTCTTTTGTCAGATATTAGCTAAAAATTGCTTTGAGGAAAATTTAATTCAGTTTCTATATTTGGCTCTTACATTTTCATCGTAGCAAACAAAATAAAAAGGGCAAAAATATTTCTCAGTCTTTATTGAACAGTTTTACGTAAAACTGTCAGTTCTGAGTGTACAGGTTGACTAGAAAGGCTGTCATATTACAGACTTCTCTGAATGTATCTTTTCAGGTGCACATCAAATGGTTTCCATGTAGTAACTGTTCCTTGGAGAAAGGAAAATTTGTTCTTCAATTAATCTTGCTGTTCTCTGCTGTCTTTTTTTTCTCCTTTATTTCCCTAAGAGCATATATGTATATTTGCTATCTTAACTAACCAATGCAAATGGAATTCCATTTAGGATTTTGGCTGCATCAGTTGTTGCTGAGAAGTGAAGCTGCAGGAACAGCTGTCAGTTTGCTTAGGTTAGCTCAGCTGAATTAAGAAAATTCTTGCAAGTTGATTTTTTTTTTTTTTTAATGGGTTATTTACTTTCCTAAAAGAGATTATAACAGCTTTTAAAACAGCACTGAAAACTCTTCCATGTCAATCATTTTGACTTCATGAAATGTGTGAGGTCCAACTGCTTGTGCTACACTACTGCATTTACTTGTGTTTTGATTCATAACAAGGTTTAAAGCTGTCCTGTGCTGTAGTTAATGCTTTTTCCTCTTATCTTCCACATGGCAACTTTTGATCCATAAATATTTCTCTGTTAGAAGCAGTGAAACACTGAAGTGTACCGTGTAAAGCTGTGGATTATAAGGGATGGTTTTACCAGCTTCTGATTGCTTCTGCTGTGTGCAGCTGAGGGAGACCACTACAAGCAGTAATTGACTGCCTTGACTGATTTCATTGTTATTCCTTTATCCCCAATCTCGGGGATAAACAGTTAAGTGGGTCGTGATTACATTATGCATTAAAATGTGTGCCATTTTACAGTAGAATAAACAACCACAGAAAAATATGATGAAAGTGCTCCAGGTAAAAAAACCAGAAGCTGTTTACTCCAGCCTTTCTGGTTTAATTCACAGAGCCACAAATGATATATTCTGGAATTCTTTTTGCATTTTGTCCACAGCAGTGTTCTGTACCAGGAACCACTTCCTCTCTTGATTATTCTCCTTTTGTATTTGAAACTGAGTCTGCTGTTTTTCTTACATCAAATCTTGTTAACTGTAAACAGAGACTGTGCCTACTGTTGACACTTTGAGCTATACCTGGCAGAAATATAATTTGAAATCTATGATCTTAGGGGAGTGTTCTTAACTCTCTAACGACTGTGCACAACTTCTCTAAATGTCTAAATATACTTATGACAAATCTAATTTTTAGTATTCAAGGAAGAAGTTTGAGGATGTTTGAACACCTTAAAATCTCATCTAAACATCTAACCAATATCTCCTGGAAAGAATCTGGTTTATGTGTGTGGAGTGATGTGTTAGGTTTTTAGAAGGCTGACATCAGCATACAAATGATGTGTCCTCCCTTCCCTTAACTACTTTTTCCCTAAGCAAAGCTGAAAACTCCAACCTGTGTAATGAGAAACACTTGTGAGCAAAACCAATGACAAATGTGTAGCATTACACAACATTTTTTTATATGTGTGTGTATATATAGATATACACCTACCTAATTAATTATATTTTTTAAGACACTGATATATCAAATTTTACACTTATGAAACAGCCAGATTCCAGACAGTGCAAATCATACTTTAATATATTATAAAGCTATATAGTAAGCCCACTCCATGGGCTTCACATGCACATAAAACCGAGCTACATAAATAAATATCAAATGACAAAACTGTAAAGCAGTTTCTGCATACTTTATTTTACAATTCCTCACTAAATATATTTACAGGACACAGAGTTTGCTTTAGTGCAATACATAGTAATGTTGCATAAGTACAAACTGTTGAACTTTTCTAAAAAAAAAATTAAAGAAATAAAGCACTTAACTGATGTTACAGCTAAGTATGTAAAGCAACATTAATAACTCTGAGTGAAAATGCTAACAGCATCTTTTCTTCTCATAAACAGTTTCTAGAAACAAACCACAAACTGGCATTACATATTCCAAACTACTACCCCTTGTACAGTACCATATCATTTAAAAAAATCACTTTTTAAAAGCACATATACTGTACTGTACAGCAACCTCTTTCTACAGATACTTACTCTTTTAATACAAATATGATATTACCGTGGCAGTTTTGAAGAACAAAGTTATCTCAAGATATCAAACATCAGTAACAAACTCTGATAAGCACAGCTTCTTGAGAACCTGCTTTAACAGCATTTCTTCACAGTGATATTTATGAAAGGTTGGAAAAAGAGATTAGCATAAAATATTTCCATCCTTTTCAGTTTTTATGCAAAAATCATTACTTTATATTGGTAATTATAAAATTACAAACACTTTCTATAAGTAACTGCATCTGTAGTAATGATAGAAAAAGTCATCAGTAAGACACCTAAAATGAGGCTTGCATAACATGAGAGTTTGAACAAAATTAGGTACACCTCATTTTCAAAAGAAGAGTAAGGGATGTAACTTAATTTAGAATAAGCAACATAGTTTAACAGCGATAACCTATTATCAATTAAAAAAGCTACTTACTTATTAATCAATGTCAAAAAATAATAAAATTGTGATGAGGTGAAATCAACATTTAAAAAGATATGATGAAACATTTACTCTTAATCTTAGTTTTGGCACTTCATTGGAACAATTACTTTACCAAAGACCAAAATATGTATAAAAGATATACAGCTCCTTGACATACCTTGCAAATATAGTACATAAGTACTGGCAAACACTGAAAACATAGTTAAACATTCCCACGGATTTGCACATGCATGCACTAGTCAGACAACAGCGTTGTATTTATGTTCTTGGCGGTGACAGTCTTGCATTACTTGGGTATCTTAGGCCGTTTCTTCAGCAGATCTTGTTTCTGTTTTAAGTCTTACAAATTCTTTAGCAACTTCATCATTGTTCCTCTGAGAAAGTATTCTAAGGATTGTTAGCCCAGTCTCATCCACGGAGATGCTCCTGAGCAGGGGGTACCAGGCGGCACAGCCGCCCCTGTCGGCGATGGCCTGCAGCTGGATGACGGTCATGCCGATAACGCGATCCTCCCGCGCGAAGCAGTAATCCTTCACCGACAGGTGCACCTCGTAGGCTCCTGGCTTATCCTCATTGCTCAGCAGGCTGTGAGGATTAACAATATGGATTTAGAACAAGGAGTTCAGTTTAATTCCCCCAAGGAATTAATTCACTCTAGAAGTCTTGGGCAAATTAAAGTGAGAGTGGTAGTTTAAGTTTTGTGGTTCCATTTTGTTACAACAGGATGTCTAGTTAAACTTGCTACACAGGTAACCCTTCAGATGGATCGGTGATGGAGCCTCTGTTCTCAGCAGCCTGAACAGAAACAGAATTCCCTCAATAGCTGGAACAGACAGTTACCTTTCCCTGGAAAGGACAAAAAATGTTCAGCTGGTTCCCCAGCTGTCAGCACCATGACTTTAAATCAGCTTCAAAATATACAGAAAATCCCTGGCAGCAGGCATCAAAAGGAGCTTTGTGGTGAGGCACAATGAACTCATTTTTAGTCAGGGTTGGAGGGTAAGGGGAGGAAAATAAATTGGTCTCAGGAAAGGACAGAGAAGTACTAAATTTAAAACTCCAGGTTAGGTGGAAGCTTCTTACTGATTTAAGGATTCAATTAAACAATACTATTAACACATGCACAATGCAATACACATTTTGATATCTCTACAGGTATTATCTAGAAATAATAACTAATGCCTCTGTCCAAACAAATACCTAGGCTAATAGATTCCTAGGGATAGAAATGGTTATTCCTCTGTAGGGAAATTAATTGTACATTTTAACCAAGTTTTGTAGGGCTGGAAGCTTGGTGACTGCCATTCATTTTCATATAGAACAAAGATACAAATTAGTAAATAATTTTGAAATGGTGTTTGTATATCTATGTTAGGATGGCTTTTTTTTATTATTAATGGTTTAAAGGCAAAAGTATTTTAGGGAAATTTTCAAAAAATATGCAACTCCTAGACATAAAAGACTTACAATTGGAAAGTTTCATTGTACTTTGGTGACCAGGTGTTGCTCTTTGTCTTGGTTCCATGTTTTCTTTTCTTGTCACTTAATTTAGGACCCAGTATGCAAACTTCCACAAACGGCCGGAACATAGCTGTTGTTTGCCAGTTTAGGTTATTAATTGCTACAACTATAAAGAGATAAAAGAAATGAAGTTAAACAAAATTCCACTGGAAGTGTTCCAATTACTTACCCTATATGACTTGGTATAGCCAGTGAAAGGTGATCTGAGAGCTTTCCTATGGTATATAGGTATATGGTATATAATACCTGGTAAGCCTAGGAGGATGCTTTGCTCCTTCCCTGCCAAGTAAAGTCTGACTACTTTTAGGTTCAAAAGTATAAAATATAAACATGTATTTTACAAATCCTTTACATTTGCAGCTTCTTTTTGTGTGCTACCTTTACTGCAATTAAAAAAATCAGCTTATACTAATCTGAATGATCCTGTGTTTCTGAAATTCAGGTTGTGCAGAACAAAAGCATTTTGTTAAAAATGCAGCTTCTTAAGACTTGGTGCAGTCATTCACCACTCAGCTTCACTGTAGTTTTTAGAAGTTGAATTATGTACAAGCAATTGAGAAGTATAATTTGGCACATTTTAATTTATAACTCTAGAACTTAGTATACTAACTTTATCTACACAGAGAAGCACAGACAGTACTTGTCTGCATAATCTGAACTTCTGCTGATTTTGAGCAAGTAAAAAGTGCACTCCTAATCACCTGAAGTGTATTCGGAGTTTCTCAAGTACTATAATACCTATCATTTTTTATTTAAGTATTGGTATGTTTGACTTAGGGTGTAGGGCTTGGAGGTTTGGTCTTTGTTGTTGCTTTCTTTTAAAAGTTGGCTGTTTGAAACTTACCTTTCACAGTGACTTTATGCTCACCAGTTCCAGGATGGGTAGAAATATCCACCTGTACAGATATCTCACCCACTGAATTATTAGCAGTTTGACCTGAAACAAGAATTACTGGTTAGCACACCTGGCTTCTGGATGTATCAAGAGGAATAGACAGCCAAAGGTGAGTGGTATTTTCCTTTAGAAACACTTCAGAATTTCTGACATGTTTCACATTTCAGTGGGAATCAGTTACAGATTCATACATGATTTTGCCACAAAAAAACTGGGCAATTGCAAATACCTATGAAAAGTGTCTCAGTGAAATAAAAAATCCTGTTCATCTGGAACTTTCCATTCTGGTTGTCATTAGGTGTGTTTGTATCTTGAAATGCCAAAGTTGGTGGGTTTGTCAAGCTTTTCATCTCCCTCCCAAAAATCTTACTGCTAAGTGTGTATTTGGAAAGTTACTTCTATACCACTGTTGATGAATCCTTTGCTGAAGGTTTTGTCTCAACAAATTACTGAAGTTCTGCACAGACAGAGGGGCTTAAAAATGAAAGAAGGTTGAAGGGATGGCAGGAGAACCAGGAACTTATTTTTCAGAGTTTTTGCTTTTTTGCTTTTGAGAACCGGGGGAGGTACAAGTCAGTTTGTACAGAATGAATCTTTAAAAGGACTTTAAATATTGTCATGAAAGGTACCACGATATATCAGATTGTAACAGTAAAACATAAATAAAACTGAGTATGTTTACTTGTTCTTTGATTGGATGACTGTGAATGTTGAACTCTGTGAACTCTACCTGCTCCCCAGTGTAATCTCCCATGAACCACATAATAAAGTAAATTTCTACCCCTTTAAACTGCCTGCTATTTCTGTGGATAGCAGAGAAGATTTTATATTCTTCTTATTTATCAAAAATTCCTTACCTATTGGTTCCTCATCCCTCTGTATGAGATGAGAAGCAAACATTCCTTTAGAATTTTTCCAGCAGTTCATATAGAAATTAATGGAGGGGTACAGAGAAGAGGGAGGGATGTCTTATGTAATAATAATGGGCAAAGTGATTTTCCCCCTTAAATTAGTTTATAACTACAGTAGCTATTCCCGTTATCATGCCTAGTCTTTTTCTTTCCTGGATTTCCTCACCAGAGGTTTTCTAGAAATGAGCTCTACAGTGATGTTTATTCACTGTTTTGGCCTGATCTGTAATTATGTTCTCTGCATGGCATGAGCATTGCAAGCTCAATCAAATACTCTTACCTCAAGTGTTACTGCTTCAGAGAACAAGCCTTTTGTTACCTGATATATCAAAATGTGGAGATTCAGTGATCGTTTAACAGGCTCAGAATCTTTGAACATTATTGTGCATTTCCAAGCTTTCAGTTGAGTTCGGCTTGGAATTGTTCTGAACCTACTTTTGAAACATAGCAGTGTTTTAAAAATGCACAGTGTCAATATCTTACTGTATTTATAGCTGCCACTTCTGAATTGCATGGTACCTGTAAAAATTTTGCCTTTAGATGTATTTCATTATCAGTCAGAGGGTTTGGACCACTACTAACATGTAAATAAGAAACTTATTAGACATCAGTTTTTTAATGACAAGAGGTTTAGCTTCAGTGGCAGTAATTAAGTTTCTTGTATTTGGATAATTACTTAAAGCTGTACTATATGGAAGCTCTGAGTTGGTGACTCATTCTATGGCTTGCTCACAATAAATAACACATAATTTTAAAATGAATAATTTAAAAAAGAATTTGTATAAAAAGGGAGGAACCAAATTGACCAGAAAAGCTAAATAGTAAGAATACTAGAATGGCTTTATTTAGAATCACAGACTGAAGTATTATCTGACTATAGTAAAATTTGCTTTTACTTGGGAAGAGAAAGGAAATTCTCATTTGGTGAAGGTCATAAAGTTAAAGCTGTTTTTCTTTTCTCTTGCAAACACTGTGTCATTAGGTCATATATCAGTGAATAGCAGGTTTTTAATGGAGTTACATTTAACCCTGGGTACGGACTTGTGTGAAAAAGCCTTCCCTTATATTTATGTGGATTACCTGGATTAAATGCAGACATTGCCAGTAATTCAGAAAGCAGCTTGCCCAGGATAGGAATCCAATAATATATATATTTTTATATATAGGTTATTCTCATTGGCTTTGTGATACTGTAAAGTAAATCAAAGAGAACAGGGACTGGAGGTCCTAGAGCGTTAATCTGTCTCATCCTTTCATATTGTGAAATTCCACCTTTTCACATTGTTCCATAATGCATGGAATTCAACCTCAGCACAGGTACTTTTTGTAGTGATGAACCTCATTATGAATGATGCTTTTGATTACATCTATAGCTTTCCTTCAGCTGTGAAGTTTGAGTTGAACATACTGTAACCGTTCCAATTAAAAAGCTTTCAATGCCAAGCCAGACAGGAGAAGGAAAACAGGAATTGGAACCATCTAAATCTTAGGAACACTGCACGGGTAGCATAAACTGAGAGAGAGATTGAGAAGTCCTTGAACCCCCTCTCCCAATCACAATGAATAATAATTTACCCCTGATTGCAGTGGAAGATGAGTTAAGCTGATCCTGAATATCACTGAAATGATCAGCTGGTGTCAATTATGTGTTTTAGCCTCTAGCTTAAAAAAAACCCCAACCCAAAACCCCAGGAAAGTTTTAAAAGATGACAATTAGCATTTTTATTTGATAGCCTTGAGAGCAGCCTGTGGATGGTGGTAGTAGTGAAATGTGCAGTGTTAACCTCTAATAATGACAGGTAGGATTTCATCAGGACAAGAATCTATGAATCTGTAAGATTAGACTTATTCTGTTTCTCCAAGTTTTTTATTAACTTATGTGAAATATATTCTTGCAAAGGTCTCCTAATCAGTGTCTCTTTCCTTCTCCTGGTAGTCCATAATTGATAACAGTGCTCCAAGCAGTACTGCAAATATGTGAATAGTCTTGTATGTACAGTGCTGCTTGATATGGTTATAAAGAAATCTGTGCAAAACATCACCCAGTTTTATACTAAAAGCAGTTGACATTAAAATGACCCTACATTCAGTATTGCTGAGACAACCTCCTTTGCAGAGCATCTCAGCGAGCACAGACAATTTCTAGTGGAGTCTAGAACATAAACTTGGTTTCTTTTAGTAATCACCCATCCATCTTTCTCTTTCTGACCTGCTGAATAAACTAGAGGTATAATTCCAGGACATTTAGTATTTGCTTATAGCATCTCTTGCTGACATTCAAGAACTAGGGTACTTAATTTTAAAGTCTGATCTGTCTAGTTCTGCTGTTTTGTTTTCTGTTTTTGCTACCACTTCTTGTACAGTCACAGCAGGAATTAGTGATTCTGACTGCACGATGGAAAGGTCCATTTATCCTACTACATTTAATAAGCCAATTTAGCTGACAATAAATCTCTTCATGCACTGTGGAGGATGATTGCACTTTTCTTCCTTTAGTACTGTAATATAACTCATTTGAAGGCTAACAAACTTATAAATGATTCTGCCTCATGTTTGAAAACCTTATGGATGTTTAATTATTACTGCTTGCTCTCTGCTTTACATTTTATTTGTTGGTATATTTATATAATTCAAAATACAGCATCCTCTTATTGGTGGGTCTTAAAGTGATCATGTGCATTTAAGTACATTCTTTTGCAGCAAATAAACTGTAACGAAGAAAAATATTTCCTCTGGCCAGAGATGCTTGCTCCTCAGGGACTAGAAAGACCTAGAAGTCAGGCTTTTATCCCTCCTGATTTAGCACCTGGAATGGCATCAATGTGAGGGCTGTTATAACACTAATGGTTTTGACAGAAGACAGACATTTTGGACCAAGGTCCAAATCATGTATTTCTTAGTCACAACAGTCATAATCACGACATGTGCACAGAGAAATTCCATTGCCTTCTGTTCCTTAGTTGATATCTTTGGAAAAGGTGAACTTGTGCACTCTGAGAAAACAGCAAAATATGCAAATGAAAAAATGAGTCATGTATGTTTTGGAAAAACAAAACAGTAACTGCCTGTATTTTCTATGATAATATTCCTGCTAAATACAAGAGACTGAATCAGTCTGTGATTGTGCACAAAAGTACATTTCTGTGGAAGGATTCCTTTGTCTTGATCTTTTAGCAGCAAATAGTTCTCAAATGAGAACTTTGGAAACTAACTTCTAGGTTTGCATGAAAAAAGAGCCCAACAGAAAGAAATGAGATTCACAGAAAATGAGTTAGCATAAAATTTAGGAATGTGGTGACTTGCAGTATTTTTGCCCCAAAGTAGCCAAAGATAATAAGCAAGACTCTGAAAACTTTGTATGACTGTATCAAAATTTGTGTTTCTCTCTCTCTTTTTTTTTTTTTTTTTAAACTCTCCCTATAAGGGTTCAGGGTTTCAAGATCTTCTTTACTGCTCTAAAGATTAGAAATCCAGTTGAAATGAAAAACAACTACCTGCAAACCAAGAATCATGTATGACATGATTTTATTACCCAAGATTTAGAAAGCTGGCTGAGCACTGGGAGCCAGCTGACCTGGCACTCATGCCTGTGGAAGCCAAACCTCTCGCATTTGTCTCACTGTTTTTTTCAGTGTAAAGCTGATCATTTAAATACTGGACCTGTGCTTTGACCTTATTTTATAAATGGTACATAAAAATGAAAAAGTTGAACAACCACTCAAGCTTTCATAGTTTCCAATGCTCTAGGAATTACACAAGTTATGAAATCAGCACTTGAATCCAGACAAGCATCTGTCATCTTTTGATTGATGATGCCAATAAAATACATGCATTTATCTGGTGCTGAGCTGCTAATTTATTAGGAGAGAAAATATCAGGGTGACTCATTATTTTTCACAGGATCCTAAGACTAATTTGGAGGAAAACACTGAGTGCATTTTTAAGCATTTTCATTTAATCCACAAAGAGTAAGTTAAAGCTGAATTGTTAGGAGATGAATGAAGCAAGCTAGATGATCTCTTCTGTATGTGTGTTAGAGAAGAGCAAGACAGCAGAGAAAACTGATTTTATCATGATAACCACACTAACTGCAGCATGTGCTTTGCTTCAAGGGGTTGCTACACAAATGGTTGATAATGATTTGTTTTGGGGGATTCTGAGAACCAAGTTCAGGATTTGAAGGATGACTTCAGCAATGATTTATCCACCGTGCTGCCATAAAAAGATTGAAAATATTTAGGCTTGTATTTGATTAGCAAATGTAAATCGTTTGTCTAAAGAATCACTTGTTGTGATGGAATTAAGGCTGGCAGGAGATTGGGCAACATCTGTAAGCCTCTCCACAATTGTGCAAAGCCACACTATCAAAGTACATTCCCTCCCACTGGAATTGTGGTGTCAGGCAGGGATCTGAGGCACTCAGAACATAACACAAAAGCAGGATGTTGTGGTGTGAGTAGGAAGTCCTGGTGTGAGTGTTGGCATGGAATCCCCAGCTAAGGCCTTTCCCTTCATCTCTCCTGGGAAAGCTCCACACAGCCAGGGCTGCAATTGCACAGCTCTGGGACCCCCAGAGCTGCAGCTGCTGCTCTGTCCAAGTGGCAAAGAAACTCAGTGTGAGCCATGCTTCCATCTGGGAGGTGTGGATCCAACTGGCCTCTATCCCTCTGGGGGTGCATGTATATTTTTAATAATATATTTATATATATGCATATATTCTGTCCAGCGTTTTGCCCAGACAACACCCAGGCCTCTCAAGAGGTTTTTGTATGTATTGAATGCTCTGTTCCTAGTGGGAAGGTATTTTTTAACATTGACATCATGTAACTGATGGTTACTTGTAGCTTGTGTTTATTTTCTTGAAAACCTAGAGGAAACTGCTGCACTACTTTTTTCGAATTTAAGTGCTTTACTGTTTCATTTAAGGAACAACTAGAAATTTTTTAATGTGACAGCCTCTTAAGTGAATATTCTGTAAAGACCTTTTGCTTTACCAGTTGTATGGTTTTAACTGTGTATACTTTAAAAATAATTATTTTTCTGTCACTGTTCTGAGTGCATTTGCTTTACTATCAGCATATGCTGGAATACTTTTATTAGTTGTAATTCAGCAACAATTGTAATTCAGCATTTCTTCTTTGTTCTTATCTTTCCTGTTTGTTGCTTGCAATAGTGTGCTGATTTCTGCAGCTTGTAATGCAGTTCTGGGTTTTTTTTCATGAAATAAGGTTGTGTAACACATGGTTCTGACCTCAATTTGAAACTACAGTGGATGAAGCAGGGATTATTTCTTGAGTTAAATTCTGTCTGAAGTATGGGTTATGAGAGAACTGGAAATGCTCTGTAGGACTTAAATTTCCTGTTAGAATACAGGTATAGCTTTCAAAATATGACAGTTAATAATACAATGGTTTTGACAAGCAAGAGAAGAAAAGGTCTTTCTTTTTCACCTATAAGAGCTGCTAAACAATTTAAGCAATTTTTATTTTCTGTAGTGTGATGTCATCTATCTGCTTGCTTAAACGATAGTTAATACCAGATTATTGTTTTAACGTCATTCCATTTATTAATGAAATATTGAGGTTATGCTTTGCTTTGTACAATTACAGCTTGCAATGGAACACAGAACTGAATTTTGACTTGGCAATTGAAAAGAATTTGTCTTCATTTTTGATTGTGTAACTTCCTTCCCTGTGTTGGTGACTTCACAAGACAAGGATGGAGTTACTGTTAGAGATAAGCATATTTACCTAATGAGAATGAGTACTATATTTTCTTGCTTTCAGGTATATCTTCCCTTTTTAGCTTTAAATTGTCAGGCATAAGAATGAAGAAATCTGAATCAGACCAGCTGAAGCAAAGCCTTTTCTGCAGCCTTGTAAAAACACAGGGTTTGCAGTATGAGCTCTGTGTTGCGAGATGAGTATTGATTTTTCTGCTTAAGTAATACAAACTATTTTAAGTCAAACTAAAAAATATAGTGCACAATCCTGCCATTATGTATTATTCTCTAACAACATTTGTGAACTGGAGCTGCTGTAAATTTGTAAGAAAAATATTTCCCTATGTCCAATAAATAACCATTTTAGATGCAAGAGTAGTGTTGACTTTGGAGAAATTAGTGGCAACAACTGAGAGCTAATTCAGGAAACTCTGTTTGAGACTGTCTTTTTATGTAGTTTGCTGAAATTAAAATAATATTTGTTCAAATGTTATTAGTGTTAATGCTAAACAAGTGTAAGTAGTCACAGCACTGGCTATAGTTTATGAAATTACTGAAGATTCAAGGCATTTGCTAAACTAAACTATAGCCATTTAATTTTGATATACTCTATGTAGTTTAAAAGAAGGTACAACTTAAAAAGGTGACTTCTTCTCTCTTCTTTTTTCAGGAGTGACTTAAGAGAAGCTTCACCAGTACTGGTCTGAGCACAGACTAAGGGTAAGTCAAGTGTACCACGAGTGGGAAAGTTCATGCAATAGGCCAGCAGAAGTATAGTGAGAGTTTATCCTTTGGCTTTTAGAGATCTGTCTTGATTGTGAAAATGTGCTGAATTTAGCTCAAGTTTGGTTAAAATGATCTTGTCCTGCCTGACCTGAAATTTGTCCAATTTGTCTAGAGCTCTTGTCAATGTACAAAATATGTTGTCTTTTGTAGAAGCCTTAGAGCTTTCCCTGAAATTCTGGGCTGGCTGCTGCCTTCCTTCAGCTGTGAAGCAGCCATGGGGTTCCAGCCCTACAGCACTGAACCCCCAAGTTGCTGCAGCTGAGCTGGGTTTCACAGGTCTGCCATGGCCCTTTGCTGCTGTTTTACTACTCATTCATGCTTGGCTCAAGCAGGCTGTGCACAAGGAATGGTTTGATTACAAAAGATTTTGAAAGCAATCCATATAATAATGGGAATGTATACAAGAATGTTATCCTGTAGCTGAATTTAGAGGAAAAAACCCACCCACTTTTACAGCATGAGCTAGTGTTTAGTATTATTATTATTAGTGCACAAATAAAGTGACAATTAAGTCCAGAGTAAATAAAATCAATCAGATCTGGACCTCAGGTGATCTGCTAGCTAATGGTGCACTGATGGTGCAGGATTCTCATCTAGCTGTGTTTTATGAGCTCTTTGCAGAGGTATCAGTCACCACCTAGTGTGTTAAATGCTGGTCACTCAGGCTTTGGAATGCAGTTATCCCCACTAAATTGCCTTCAGGTTTTGCAAAATCCTTTAGGTCTGTATCTATGTCCTTTCTAGGGACTCTACCAGTGACCTGCTCCATGGAATGGTTCTTGGCAGAGCCAGCACTTGTGTATGATTGAATAAGAAAACTGATCCAGGTGAAAGTGCTTACAACAGGCACTGCAGAATCAGCTGAATCCTTTCTGGGTAATATTAAATGTGAAGTTCAGATAGGTGGAACTAAATTTCATTACTAGTTTATAAATCGTTCCATGTGTTATTATAAAAAGTTTTCCCATCAAACAATACTGATAATTTATTTGCAAAAGAAAATGCTGCTCTGCATGTTTTACATTGGTGGGTTGGGAATAAAACAGGACAAGTGCTTAGCAATTTTCTGGAAATGTTTATGCAAAGGGGCAGTCATAGATTATATCCTCCTTACTATCCTATTGATAGCAATGTTAAAATCTGTAATGATCAGAGTTTCCACAGGATTTAATCTCCAAACAAACACATTGGAAGTGCATGGCAGATCTGGGATAACAGTCAAAGAGAAACATCTCCCTCCTCCTTTGCCAGGCAGAAAGGCAGGTATTTAATAAGCTATGTCACTGATAAAGCTAATCTGGTACCTTTGTCTGTATCTTTATTTATTAGGCAACATTTTTTTTTGTCCTTAATTTTCATAGCGTGGTTACAGGTTTGTGTTCCCAACACAGAGTGAGCATTAAATTTACAACTTTCATCAGCACAGAATCATTACAGCTGGAAAAGACCTTCAGCCATGACAAATCATTATATGGAGAAAAAGAAAATTTAAAAAAAACCCAGTTACTGAAAAAGTTACTGCCAGATTATGCTCCTCATTGTCATTTACTTATTCCAACACTTGTCTGTTTTGAAAAGTCTTGATAGTCTATAGTGGTGCTTTGAAAAGAAAAATCATCAGAGTAAGATTACAGAAGTTAATTTCATTATTCCTGTTGTGTGATAATTTGCTTTTAGAGCATATGATTATAACAATGCAGTCTCATGATGCATTTGAAAAACGCAGTAGGAATTGTGCTTTCGACTATTTAGTGTGGTGAAACCACCACAGGAAGAACTATGAATCCCTGAGTCACCATTTTCAAAGTTAGGAATGGTTTTATTATTATTATTATCTTATGAAAATTTCTTTGTTGCCAAGATCTGTAGGAATGTGTGGGCACAAAGGCTGGGAAACAAAATTCTGGTTCAAGCAAACATCCTTCTTTAGAAATAGTGCAGATCATAGTGTTGGATAATTTGGTTATTCCTACTGAACATGATCCTGCACGAACACAGGAAGTATCAAGGACCATGACACACTTTTACAGAGCCTTTATCACAGAATCAGAGAATCACTGAAGTTGGAAGAGACCTCCAAGATCATGAAGTCCAACCTTAGGCTTTCTGTTTTTGTGTAGAGTTAACTCCCCCCTCCTCATGCCAATCAGACAAATTTTTGCTCTTCAGTTTCTTAGAATAACTGCAGCTTAGTCATGGTGAGTGAGAAACTATTTTAACCTGTGGGTAAAAGTAAGCCTGACTGTTGTCTGATTCTTGTAGTCATTACAGGAAAACCAAGCATCCAGTTCTATCTACAGTCATAGTAGTTGTAAAATATATACTTTCTTTGCATTTACAATATTCTTTTTTCCATTGCTTTGAGCTTAAAATTATATCCAACTGTCTATTGATTATGGATTGGCAATGTGAAAAAAAAAATAGGCCAAATATCAATCGAATTATATTCTGAAGGCTTCTGATTTACAAACAGGGTGATTTTAACTAAAAGCTAATGATACAGTTATAGCTGTGAGGCTGGAGATCATAATAGATGAGGATTTAGTTCTTTTAAATGAGGCAATAAAGGATAATGAAAAGTTTTTGGTCACTTTTCCTTAAGTTTCATTCCCAGTGGCTACATTTCTAAGAATACTGGTGTGCAAATATAGGCATGGTAATGTGTGCACAGAAATGAACACAGACCTCAGGCTGAAATAATGATGAAAATCAGAAAATTCAATTTTGTGGTTCAGAATTTATCACTACTTATGGCTACAGCTTAATTATTTTTTTCCTCCTGAAGCTACAATGAAGGTATGTGTTAAAGAGAAGCAAAATACACCTAGAAGTAAGTTACAATTTTCTGCCTGGATCCATATTGCTAATTTTTTTCTTTTTGAGAGGGGGAAAAAAGGACTCTACTGCCTACTTATAAGAGTTTTATAGCTATTTTCGCGTTTGTAATATATGAGTTACTAACAGAGATCTCAGTTTTAATATGGAAACAGCTTAGGAAGTAATTCCTCAAAAATAATCTTGGGGCAAGCTGCAAAACTCATGTTTCATGGTTTTTATACTGTGAGTAAGATATTGTACTTCAGAAGTAAAAGCAATTGATTTCCAGCTTTACTGTCCAATTAAAACTTTCTGATTCTTATGAGCTGGAGCAGGGTAATTCATTAGATCAGTAAATTGTATTATTTCCCAAAGACATGAAGTGGCAGGCAGGTCATTTTTTACAAATGTTCATTGCATTCAGAAGAAATCTAGTAAACATTACTATTATGCAAAAAATTTGCAGTTTTCAGAAGGAAGAAAACATTCAGCTTGGAATATGATGTGTGCAGTGCTGCTACAAATAACCCTGGTGCTCAGTGTGCACCCAGAGCTCAGGGATTGTTCTTCCTGTGCACTCACAAGCCCCTAAAGGAACTGCCCTCAGGTAAGCCCCAACAACAGCGTTAGAGAAGGGATAACATCAATAACATCCCATGGGCAAATTTGTGTCAATAAACTCTAAAATACCACAGGAGCTAGAGAATGTAGTCTGCAGTCAATAATTTAGGATATTTAAAATATAATAGGATGCATTTCTGTGTCCCTTGCAGATCACTTACTCTGAGAAGTTTGTGTGGCTATAAACTTCTTTATCAAGGCGTCAGTAGTCTGTGTGTAAAGGCTGAGAGCGTATTTGAGGGACTGCAGGTCTGGGCTCTTCTCCAGGAAATTCTTTTTCAGCCCACTTCCTCCAGCATGGAAGTATTGCTAAAATGAAAAACAAATATGGTTGTCCACAGAGGAAAAGAAAGGCCTCAGTTACAGACATACAACTTCAAGTAAAATTCTTAAATGAATGTCTGGAGGTAGCAACAGGCATGTCTAGATTTATTATAGCATTTGAGATAACTCTCATAATCTCTAGTACAAAGCTTCTTTGCAAGGGTAGAAAAATTAAGCATAACGGGAAGAAATATACAAAATTTTGATTTTGGTCTTCGTGATCTGAAGTATTAATTTGCAAAACTGAAAAGTATTTGAAACATTCTTTAGGTTGCAGAGAGTGGAATGAATTTTAATTCTTTATCTAAAAAACCCCAAAACAACAAACCCCTCTCAAATGAAGGCAAGGTTTACAAGCCAGTGCTTGTAAAATATAAAGGATAAAGGACTTTCTTTAGGGAAAAGGGAACTTTGTAAAAAATTTCAGAGAGAATACTCCAGAGTGTGAAGTTTCTGAGTAGCAGTGTAAGGAGAGGACTTCTGGTTCTAATGGCACAGCTAGATTTGGAAAAACAA